>JAQFXU010000368.1:0-57899 GCA_034693705.1 Spatulosminthurus flaviceps | reverse complement strand
GTCCAAAAGGCGCTATAATTTTCGTAACGTTATGGGAAAAACAAAATTATAGCGCCTTTTAGACTTTACCCGACGATATAGCTTATTTATCAATTAAACGGCGGTTATACATTTAAAACTGCAGCCATAATATGCAACATAGCCGATATAGCGTTTTAAATGGCTACCTTTAAAGTAAAATGGCCTCCCATTCGAATAAAATAGCCAACATAGCGTTTTAAATGGCTACCGCGTAAACAAAATTGCTGGGATACAAATAAAAAGGCAGCCTTGTTCTAAATAATAAAAAAAATATAAAAAAAATAAGACCGAAGCCATGGCAATTTAAATCAATTCCTTAACAATGAAAATGATTACCTTAATAATAAAATCGCTACCATCCAAATCCATCTTTGCAATTCTGCAATTCGTTTTTAACTGATCAAGTTGTACTGGCACACCAATTTATTGGCTCCCTTTTCCCTCGGATAAACAATCCATATCTTGGAATTCGTCTGTTTCATAAATTTGAATAAAAATAATATAATTTTTAAGAATATTTCCAACCTGCAAGCCACTTTGTGGGTGTCATAACGCATGCAAATCCAAGCCACTTTCCTTTCAAAATGTAATGAAATGATTATACAGTTGTAATGGCTTCAATAAACTAATTTAACAAAAATAATTTAGTGGGGCAAGAGAAAATTGGAGCGTGCTAAGGGATTAATTTGGTTCCTTGATATAATCAACGTGTCAGAAAAGTTTCAGATAAAACAAAAGAATATACCTTTCATCAAGTTATTTTTTAAAAATGTCAACCAGCAATAATTATTACAACCTTAAAAAAAGCGACACTTCATGTCTGGGAAAGTATAAGTAGGGAATTATTTTCCTCAAAAAACACATCATGTGTGATACTGTGATTAGGCTCCCCATTAATTAGCTAACGACAAATCCATAGTGAACCCGCTGACTACGTACCTACCGTGCGTCGTTTGGGCAATCAAAAGTCATATAACATTCTTTTCGCGGTTATTCTTGTTTTAATAAATCACATGACGATAAATCTTTATTACAAATAATGGACAAGCTCCATTAGCGTAGCGGCAATGGACTCGGGTTTACTCGAGGGTCGTCTGAGTCATACTCGGGTTCGAATCCCGGGAGTGGTATGTAATTTGGCTCAAGGAAAGGGATTTTTTCCAACTGGGTTTTTTCCCTGACGGCTCAGACATTTGACAGCTTGTGCGAGGATTCATTATAGATAGGGTGAACCTTTGAAACTTTGTAACTGATTTGAATAAAGGCTTAAGAATCGGAGTATAAACCCCACTTTTTTTATTACAAATAACGACCACAAATTAACTAATTGAAGTGAGTTGTCCTTTATTCTGTAAGTATCGTCAAATCCTAGTAATAAAATTACAGGTTAATATTTACATATACATTGCAATATATGGGCAATGAGTAGTATTAGTTGTTTCAAATGAAAAGCATACTTGTTAATTAGGAATGACAATATTATATCTACTTTTCTTAAGCCAACCTTCGGAGCTCCGATTTATTGCCCAATATGGAAAGAAAAGGTTGAAAACTCAGCGTTGTGTGACTGATAAAATAAAATCAATTGCAATTCAATTCCTCTCCGCGATTTCAATGAAGGTCTTGGAATACTAAAAATTCTGAACTGAAAGCTTAAAAGCACAGGTTTAGATATACATACTAATTTTTAAATGCATCTTCGGATGAAGGGCAAAACGATTTATTATAAAGATTCCTCAAAAGTATAACTCCCAGACGTACATATAGAGCTCCATTTTAAGCGGATGCTACGGGGCGAACAACAAATAGTTTTATAAATGTTTAACAAAGTGACCAATTTATTATCCGTGGCTGGTTTAAAAAATCAATGCGGAGCAAAACAATACAAATTTAGCTGATTGAGCAACTTCAGCAAATAATTTGTTCAGAAGATTATATGCTCAATACTTCTGAGTAGTGGCCAGATTAAGTTCAGGAAAATAAATGAATACGACAGGTGGTTAAATTTTCGTGGCCATCAGACGGGTCACTTATTTTCCTATACGTTCCAAACTCTATTATATTTTTTAAGGATAAAAAGATCATTTAAACGAACTTGAAACTCTGAAAACTCAGCTGGGCCATAGCTACAGACCTAAGGACAATTAAAAAGAACACTAAAATTGCAATTGATGCATAGATATTTCCCCTATGCTTTTTTATACAAAGAACCTGTTTTCCAAGCAACTTGGATCACGCGAAGAATATTTACGTCGCATATGGCTTAATCATTATTTTTTTCCAGAAAATATATTTTTCCTTACTAGAACCACAATATGTTAATGGTTAATTTAAGTTCTACTAATTCTGTGTGTATAGCGCTCATTGTGAATCAGAATTTTAGTCATTTTCCAAGTTTTGCGATGAAGCTTCGCGAGCACAAATTTAATCAGAAAAACAGCTCAACCGATGATGACCCCTGGATTACTATGTTAATAGATTTAGATTATGCATAAAGAAGTTTCCTTAGATTCTGCGAAAACCTTCGAGATGCTGAATTTTTATTCAAATGCACATGAATATTTTGTGAACGTATATTTCCCCTGTGAGGTCTAAATCTTGCTATATTTTTGCATATTTTCAAAATTTTGAGACAGTGATTAGATCTCCCGACAGGGTATGATATTAAAAAATAGTAGCTCTGAGATTTATACTGTGTAGTTATAAATCCAAATGATGTAAAACTAAAATTAAACTAGATTAGTTGCAAGTTCTAATATTACAAATGGCTTAGTGCATCTGCAACCATAATAAAATTTGAAAGGGTAACGTTTAATATTTATCACGGGAAAGTACGAATTTGGTTCCAATGTTGAAACCAAATGTAAAATTGCAAAGGGGTTTTTCCAAACAACCTCCTTATTTTGAAAGAATCTGATCATTCTGCCGGTAAAATTTTGTGGACTCAATTCCCTCCAAAACCAAGGCAAGTAAACCTCAATGTAAAGTAGCTACCACGTGAGTTAAAATGTGAACATTGAAAATCGCGAATCGCGACCCTCAAGTTTACTAAAAGATAAAGATTGTAGCTAAAATCTCTTTTAACTACTTAATTAAGGTACTATGTATTAAAATTTTATTTTCATTTTTTATTTAATAGCAATTACATGTTTAGAAAAGGGAGTACAAGGACATTAGGAACAAGTATTTTCGAAAAATGCTTCCAAGAATAATCATTATTACCCGTTACACCTGGGCAAAGGGTAAGAAGATGAACCCAGATATTCCGAGAAATTTTCTCTCATTGGGAGTGCTCATTTCAGTGCAAGTGGAAACTCCACAGCTATACGGACGAAATTTCGAAATTTACAGAAATCATTATTTCAGCAGGTCATAGGACTAGGGAAAAATTCCAATCCCAATTGGAACCTCCATTTAAAATTTCCAATATGGGTTGAAGCTACAAAATTAAATCTTCCAACATTTTGCATTCCGTACATTACAAGCTTGTATGCAGACTGTGTAATTGACTTGAACTTTATTATATAAAAATGAATGTGAAAATATGCAAAATTGTTACTGTGTCTTTTGGAAGCATCATTGAGATGCCAGTTGTAAAATAAAAGTTTACATTCTCTAAAACCTAAAGATTTTTTCGAAATGCTCTGTAGATATGAAAATAGGAAGTGACAGTTAAATATTGCATTTAAGATATTCCAACTCTGATACTTTGCCTTTTAACATTTGCCACATTCACATTCAGGGTATTATCAGCTACTGTAGCGTCTCCGTTGCTTCATATCTGCTTAGTTGTGCTGGCAATACAATTCAGCCTCGGCTTATACGATTTTTACATGAACAACCTCCGTAAAATTATCCTTTAACCAATCATTATGGCGGAAATAATTATTTTAAAGTAAATCCCGTGTTCTATTTTCCATCACTTCTTAATAATTGATCTTGATCTTATATAAGCATCATTATTTCTATGGGGAGTCCTCTCTAATTTTAAGTTTAGCTTTAAAAGTCACAAAGCCACAAACTACCATTGAGCCGCATTAAATAGTTTTGTGACTGTGACACTGCATAAATATTTTAAATATTTTCTAGTTAAAGCTGTTAAAGGTATAAAAGGTAAGGCCATGGGCACGGAATCAACTAACCCGTCTCAATGGATCAATATTTTTTTTTGCCTCCAGTTAACAGTTTGTTGTTTATACATTGCAAAAATTTGAAATTACCCTTAAGCATTTATATTTCAACAAAAATATTTTTTATGCTTTTCACTACTGACAATAATCATATCACCTTTCTTATTCAAATAAAGCATTAGTCACCAAAGCAAAGGTTACAAAGAAAAGCAAACCTGGAGCAAAATATTTGGAATAACGAGTATAAGCCTGAATCCTGTCGGAACTTTAGTTATAAAAATTGTCTATAACAATAAATCCTTATATTTTCTTTGCACATAACCTACAAAAATGATCTGCAGGATATTTGCATGTTACGTGCATATGACTTGTATCTATAATTAAATACCTTCATTTTAATATGACTAACATTATTATTACCTTTAAGGTATATGAATTAATTCAAGTGTTTACGTCTAGCTTTAGCTAGACCTAAATTTTCGCTCCCTACAATAATAAAACGCGATTTGGAAAGTATTCTAATGATTTGATACATATCTACGGGTTCTAGATTGATAAAGGAGGCTATCACAAAGCATTAAATCCGTTTATGAATGAGCAAATTAATTTGTATTAAGAATAACAGTCCCCCACGTCCCCCAGCCCCAATGCTTTTACCACAAGGACCTTGAGACTGACTTTATTTGTACCTCCAGACCCAGACCATACCATAAACCACCAATCTATAAACAAAGACCTAATATTTGCGGAGAAAACATAAATTCCGTCTGGTAAATTGCCCTTGTAATTGCTACTACTGGAACTGGTTCTGTAATAAGAAACTTTTAAAGAAGTATTTTGTTTTTTTTATAAAGCTCCCAAATGCAAAGAAAATGCTCGCAAATTTTAAATCCTTTAAAATTCCCAGGAAATCCGACCTTATGATTTTACAGCCGTCGAATCCAACAAGTTTAATCACCCTAAAATCATATATATAGAGGTACTATTACAAAAGCAGGTGTTGTTCCTATCCAGTTTCACATTATTCTGCGGGTATATACATGGGAAAATAAAATTCGTTAAAAAAATTTCTATTGACGACAAAAATTACTTGCAATTTACAGAGATCAAGTGCTATGTTACTACCTCTCTGCATAGCTACATTACATTTTCAAGTGTCATTCTGTCAACAAATGATAAAAGTGATAAAAAAGATTGGTTTTAAACCGGTTACATAAAGATGCGTCACTCTGGTATGTGCATGAGAATAAGTCCTTAAAATTACATATATGGACCGTCGTGTACCAAACACAATGAAAAAAGTAAGAGGCAACAATACATTCATATCCTCCAAGCCATAGAACTCATTTGCAGCCGACTATTGTTGACATCGCTTCTGACTAACTCATTACCATTGACCATTTATTGTTGTTATATGCATCTAAATAAAAAAAACCCAGAATTATTCTCACTATGCTCCATCACTCAATGTAATTTGTTTAGAAGTCACTCGTTGCTGATTAAACCATACCAATATCCCTCTGTATAGCCCATGTACTTTCATGGTGGTACTCAATTCAGTGGTATAGTCAGCCCAATAAGCCCATAGGATGGAGAAAAAAATTTGTCCGGTCTTTCTCTATTTGCTTTGGCACCACACTTACGTGATGTTAAAGTGAATGAATTATATCACAGTGAATGAAAAAAGGAGAACAGACCGATGATGATTCACAACTTCACAAGTAAAAATTCCTTCTCCAAATCGGTCTCTCAAATGGGAAAGGGCTGGAGTATAGCAGACAAATTACCCAAGCTTTTATATTGACTTGGGGAGGAACAAATTCTCATAACTGTAAACTTTTACTTTATTGAGTGATAAAATCCGGCAAAAAAATCGTGTCATGACATGAAGATAACTCAAAGCTGAGTCATAAGCTCAAGGAATCAAGGAACCCCAAGAGTTTTTTTTTCGTACAACAGGTAACCAAAGGCCAGAGAATCATTAATCTTATAAGAAAGCATAGGGTGCATTTCCTGTTTATCTATGTAAAAAAGTTTTTTTCCGGGCAGGAGTACTGAGTGACTAATAATATTTTGAAAAGAATATAACTTCTTCAAATGTCACCGTCCATAACAAGTTGACATTAAGAGCTCCATACCATTCCATTAGTCTTCACAAGTTCCAGTATGTTATTTCCCGCAAAACTGCTGACTCCGTCGGCTTATTGTCAAAATCAATGGCACATATGAGTCACATCAACTTGTGGCTAAAACAAATAAAAATGGAGCAATAATTGTTTTATTCGAAGAAAATTAGTTAATATTCCTTCACATTTATTACGTTCAATAAATTACTACTGTGAATAGAGTTTCCGCGAAATTTGCTTACGTGTTTGCTCTTTACCATAAAAACTAAGGAGTTATTATTAATCATATATTCTTAATCTACATATAATATATGATGAGTCGCCGGTAGTTCCCTATGTGCTGATGCTATGGTCATGTTTTAAGTCACAAAAAATTGTTTCTCTCATACTATATTGACGAATCAGTTACAAAAAGGGGAAATTGATCGGATGATTAAGAAATATTTCGAAGATGTACATACAACCTCTCAGGCTTAAAACTGAATGATCACATCGTATTGGAATAGGTGCTTTTTGCTTATAACTGACCTTTGTTATCGATGATCTTAAAGAGTGCACTATCACTCTTTATAGTAATAACCTCATTAAGAGCCGGAGCATAATGAAATGAGCAAGCAGCAAGAGCGAGTAACGTCATAGGAATGATGCATAAAAATGAGATCTTCTCTATATGCTCAGAGGACTTCCATTGCATTGGTTAAATAGGAATCAACACGTGAAAATATTCATATTTAAAAGCAGTGCAAGTTGATTTGATTTCTTACTGGGGATTTACATATACATATTATACATATAGTGTACTATATTATGTACGAGCTGAAAAATATCATCCCTGCGAATGGTTCCCTAACAGTTAAAATACACTGAATTTATTATAGGTAGACGGTCAGATTTAATGCTTTGCTATGAGAGGTACTCTTTTTCCGTGCATGTACGTAGTAAAGAAGAGTTAAGTGTTAGACCCAGCGCTTAAATTCCCACTGAATATATATAGAAACTCTGAGCATGCTACGTATTGGGGTAGAAGTTTTCACAACGTGAAGGATTTTTTTTGCACGAACTTGTGTGACTATAGGACTTGCTTGTTGTGAATTTCAGGTGTGAGTTTCATATGGAAGCGTGTATGTTGGACTGTTTGCTACTAGACACATGGTGTGGCTGCATAAGTTGGAGTGAGCGAGAGAGAGAGAGAGTCAGTCACAAATTGTGGATGCCCAGGTCCGGATAAAAACAGCCTTGTCTCGACTCACAACAGTAGTCGGTCATTCGCACTGGGCGACCCAGCATGTCACACTGAGTTCCCCTTTGGAAATGAGCGACGACTTTTAAGAAGTACCACGAAACAAAATACTTGTGGAGTTAAAAAAAATAAAAGAAGTAAATTCTAAGGGGAAACTGTGACTCACATCCCTTCGGCGAATTTGACATAAACAAAGTAATTTTTTTTCGTACTAGTGCCATTGACGCGAATTTCACATATTTGGATTATATTTAAGGTCCTTGTCGGTTAAGTTGGTGATACAGTTGTGACTACGGAGCGGTGGGTGCTGTTGGTGTCCCTGGTTTTTATAGTGTGGAACATTTTTTTGCAAAAGGCTTTAATGATAAGGAGTGGGAATATTTTATACTTTTCTGGAACAAAATATTTGGAAAAAGTTTATAAAATCTCCGGGAAAATAATTATTGAAGTATAAATTTAAGGACAGAGGAGACATATGATATAGTGAAAGCTCTTTAGTAAATAAGGGATAAATTTGTTAAGTGATTTTATATATAGACTGACATTTTTGTGTAAAAACCATGCTTGTCTTACTCGTTTCCGTCCTTCTCACACTCACGGATGAGTATATCGGCGTGGATTCTGCACCGGCGGTAGCTCCCGTCTCTGATACCAGTGCCATGGTAAGAATTTTACATTAAAGTTTTAACAGTATATAGTTATTATTGATATGGAGAAAACGGGAGAAAAATTTTGAAATTTTTCCTTGTAGTGTATTTTACATGGGAATTTATAGTATTGAGGTTGAACTCTGGAATTTTCCAAATAGCTCAAGTGATATGGCTCTCATAGCAAATGCTGCATAATCCAAAGGTACTTTTAACGTTGAAAATATACTCACTCGAGGCTTTATCAGTCTGGCAGTTTATGAAGGGTCAGATAATGATAGTCTTATTTTGATAGCATTGGCAAAAAATTAAATGAACGTTTAAATTATTTCCTCTTCTCTCTCTCTCTCTCGCACTCTTTTCACGCAGTAAACTCATCTATAATGTGTATCATTGGATATTCACCTCTTGACAACGTGCAAACATAATAATGGTGGAATGGAATTTCAAAAGATAATCCTATTAAGCCAAGATTCATTTTGATTGGATAACGATGATGATTATTTAGAGAGAGTAAACATTTGAGTGCCAAGGTTTTTTTTTTCAAGTTTTATTTTTTTGTATTTTTACTTATGTAATCGTATAGTTGAGCATGTAAAACTCTATGAGAGCATGGAAGTTAAGTAATTAGTATGGAAACAACTGATAAATAATATGTATAGGATTGACTCACGCCCAAATAGTACATTTTGTCTCGGAGAAATCAGTTTCCGTTTCCTGTCTGTACTATTTTCAGGCCTGGAAACCCACAAAAACAAACAATAATAAATTGATTTCTTTTGGATGGATTTTCAAGTATGGGAATTAACATGGTTACAATATGTGTCCATAACATTTTTTAAAGCTTTTGACTCTATAGAATTTATTCGGGTACTTTTCAAGCTGCACCTTTGAATTTTTTTTGTGACAGTTTGAAGTAGGAAAATTTTAAGAGGTTTTGTGAGAAGAGAAGAGGTAGAGGTTTTTAAGCGGGGGCTTATTATAACCCTACGGATATCGTATATGATGATGTAATGAAAAGTTAGGGCTTTAGGAAATGAATGCAAAAAAACTAGTGTAAATCCAATGTTATTAGTAGTGAACGGGAAAAATGTCAATGAACTTAAGTAAAAATAATGTGATTCATTTTTTTTATATGAAATCACTCCTTAATTTTTTTATACATATGAGTCTCGGCCTCAAGTGCCAATGTACTTACGAGGAGCTTCCTGACTTTTGAGTCGCCTTTCTTATGTAGAAGCTTATTGTTGGCGACTAAACCTTAAGTGACTTGTTTATTACCCATTGCATTGTTGCCCTACAACTATGTATATTTATTGAGAGAGTGATGAAAATCTTTAACGGCTAAAATATGAGGATACTTTTTGGCGGTTTTAATACTTAAAAAAAGCAATATTTGTTATTTATCCTGAAAATTATTAATGTAAGTACGAGGGCGGTGTTTGTTTATTAAGCCAAAAGATAAAGTTGGAAGAACAAGTTTTATAAATACAGCAAAGCCATAACATGGAAATATAATCTGTAATCATATTTAATGTGGATTTGTGAGTAAAATAAATTCGCAAGTCTCTTTAGTCTGTTGAAGTTGAGTTGAAAGATGAGACCTACAGAAGACCTTCAAGATTAAATTGTTCGCATGTTCTTATCTTGAGGATGCAAATGAAGAAATTCGCACGTCAAAAACTCACATCTCGTATTTGCCTTATTCATCCCTTCCTCCTATCTTTCTCACACAAGTAGCAAAATATAATATGCCTTCTTGTTTACCAGTCTTTGCACGCCTAAAAACAAGGGATTTAGTTAGACATGCATATATATTATAGAACAAGAGGCATGGACATTTGTAACGTTATATGTCTACACGGAGTCTGCTGTCTTTAAAATAGATACTAAGCCATTCTGAGGTTTTTGCCATCTGAAGTACATAATTTAGCTATGACTTTTCAAGCTTATCTTGTATCGCTGATTAGAGATTTTTATGGGAAATATTATATTTTTAGGGTTGATGTAACCATAGAATAATAACAGACCTATATGCAAGAAATAAATAACTCCATTGTTGGGTGCATACATTAGTAATATTAAGGGGCTCCTCTGGGTTGAAACTTGAATAGGAAAATTAAAAACCGACCTTGATAAATAAAGTGCAGAAAGCGCATGGAGAAAAAATGAATTTTATTTTTGTTACAGAAAATTTTAATTAAAAAAAATATTCCAACCATTTATCTACATGACGAGATCCTTCATTACTCACAATGACTTACTCATAGTAGTAACAACAATAAAAAATAATTAACATTTTTAATGTTAAGTCCTATATGTATACCGCATTATTGACTATCGCATGCTCTATTGTAGTCTGTATTACGCCTAGGAATAAATCTATAATGAGGTTTTGGATTGTTAAATTTATTATGCTCAAAGTACGTGAGTATATATGAATCAATGGAAATTTTATTTTAATTTCCCTTGAATGACTTTAACTACGTAATTGCTACTAAACCGCATAGGGTGTATAAGTGTAATATACAGCACCTCTTAGAAACATGGTTACATGTTGTTACATACACTACGCGCAAGATCTGATTCAAAGTAAGCAAGAATGAGTCACTGCATGCCTGCCTCAATCAGTGAAATCTCATGTTGAATAAGGAAACATTATTTAGAGTTGATTGTCACTGTCATTGAAGATTTAGGGATTAGCAAGTGACTACAGTTCTATTGCTTTGAATGGGCAAGTGGTTTATATTCTTATTTAAATGTACACATGCTAACAATGCTTAATAGCATATAAACAGTAATGTTGGGGATGACTTGTCTTCATTGCGTACAGTATAATGCGTAGGGTGGTCTTCTCTGCGTAATAATAATCTCATAAAAATGTTGTATACATAGTACCCTTTCAAAAGGGGTGTACATAAAACAATAGAAGTTACATATGTATACATGGTAATAAATGTACATAAAATATGTATGTATTGTATGTAGAGTACATAAGAAATTAAGTACTAGTAAAGATGAGAATAAAACCGGCTACGATCTGTACGACGCTCATTGTCAGAAGTTGTAGGTATGTACAAATCACATGTCTCCGGCTCTTGCTTTCTGCTCCTTTTTTCTTTGGACTGGCCGGTGAATCATGAGGAATTATTCATCACAACACATCCTAGAAATGAGATTTTTTTCGAAGATGCTGCTTTCAGCCAGCAGGGCAGGACCCGATAGAGTCAGATAGTCTGAGGAAATAGCATTCCTTTGGAGATACCTCGAGTCAATGTGTAGTTTTTGTGCTGTAATGCATATATCTATGCTGGCTATGCATAGGAAAGCATACATAAGGGAATCGAAAGAATTATTATTTTTACGAGACTTGCATGCAGTTTTGAGCAGTGCATGTATGCGCATTTAATTCTCGTAACTTGAACAACTTGTTGTTTTGTGAAAATGCATGCATGGTTCTGAAACAATGGTAGAGTTGAAGCTTCCCTCTTGTCTAGAGGCTTTTTAATGATCAAGTATAAAATAATTTTTAATAATCTCTTTTGTCTCGCCAGGTATAGCTGAAATACTGGTCAGTATAAAAAACCTGAGACAGAACGAAAAAATTAATTTTAAAGAATTTTCCATGACTTTTTTAGTACGAGTAAATAATTTTTTTATAATTAAAATTTACAATTAAATTATCATACTTGATTTTAGATGTGGAAGGGGTTTTGTTCTGATTAATATGTTTAACAAAATATTTACAAGAGTTGAAAGATGGATGAGTCAGTTTTAGCACCATATTTTTTTCAATGTATCATCCTGCTACAGTCTAATGTTTTTTATATGTGAATACATATATGTGGTGCATGTAACAAAGTTTAATAGCTTGGGGGATTTTCTGCACTGTACAAAACAATTTCATTATGAATTTCATTGTCTCCACTGTATATCTATATATAGGAAAGGAATGAGTGTATATTCCAAGTTTTTTCTTCTGTTGATGATGTTTTTAATGTCAGTACGTATATAAAGTAATTTCCTAGTAATAATACACTTTTACGTGAACATTGTCTGTCCTAAATGACATTCAATGAGGTTAGAAAAATCCAATCCCCTGGAACTTGCACGCACGAATAATTTCATGAAAAAACACATTCAAAGGAAATTCATTTAGAATTTCATTTTTTTTAGTTTTTAGGTATTTGTATTTATACTGAAGCATTTAACATCTCAATGGACGACATATAGTTCTGTTCTATCTGTAGAACAATTATTTAGATCCTATTTTCCTATAGTGTTACTGTGACATTGAGCAGGACCAAATTTCAGTTTAACATTAGAGTTCATTGGGAAGAGCTATATGGCTTTTTGTCAAAGGGAAATGTAATGTTGAAATCATGGCCCATGTATTAAGAGAGAAGGAAAGTATTGGTAGAATTTATCTCACCTAACCTTTATGTATACGGCGAGAGGATATGATAAGTAGCCTTGGTTCCTCCACGTAGCTATCCATTTATTCCTCATATAAATATACATAGGCTGTCCCAGGTCCCAGGTTCTTGAAATACTCTGGTAATTCCTAAAACTTTTTCCATTTATTTCTACATTACATTTAATGGGATTCAAGCTTTAGTTTTTGAATTTAAAATCTTTATGTAATAAGGTACTACTTGTAAAACCACTCTCAATAAAAACAAATACAATTACCTAACCTGCTATTACTTAAGGGTAAAAAAAAGTATAAGAATTAATATTATTGTTGAAACACATCGAGCGGATACGAATATAATTGGATTTACAACATTTATTAAACCTCCCTGCCTGTGAGTATTTCTCATAACAAAAAATTATCAAATGATGAAGCTATACATAATCCTCTAAACTCTAAAGAAAAACCATTGAAAAAACCATTTTTCAGTTATCAAATTTCATTTAACTTGCTTTTATACCTTGCAAATTCGACTTGCGTAAGGATTTTTAAAACTTGGCAAAAATTTTTGAACCACTGGAATTCCTTTTGGAAATCTGGCACAAAAATACTGAAAGAAGATGCGTGATATCATTTACCTGAAATTTTTTATCACCAAAGTGTTTCTATTACTGCAAGGCCTTTATATTTTCCTCAATGAAAAAAAAAACCCAATGGAACTCGTACATAAGATAAGTATCGTGTAAAAAACCATGTGTGAATTCTATACATGCAACTGCTGGGATCCAGTGTGGAAGAATAAGTGTGTCATTGTAGGAGAGGGAGAGGATCAGTTAGTAGAAGGTATTGGCCAATATATAAAAAAAACTACATATAACAAAAGGGAATGAGAATGAGCACGTGTGGGTGCAAGTTGAATTCGGTCGATTTGAGTGACTTTGCCCTATTTTCTAATTGGTACCGGAGTAAATACTTATCTACGAAAAAAATGTGCCCTATATACTCAATCTATCTTGGTCTCCTTAAACTCTCTGGGACTTAAACAATAAAATTTTACACATTACCCAGGAAACATGTACAAATAAGTTTCATTATATACTTCCTATATAGTAACTTATAATAATACACAATGTATTTTTCAATGTACATAACTTTTAGTCATGAGTAGTAGTAAGTATCGATCTTTGGTCAGCGACCATTAGTCCAAGCCCCTCTCTGTCATCCAACGAAGATGTCAACTGGAGTGCTTATAGTATGAGTAAGAATAAGCAATTAAATCTACACTTGGTACATATGCATTCATATTTTAATGGATGTTGTTTATATAATTCCATGGTGAAAAGTTACTTCTTCCATATTTATGTGATATGGTCTGTTTCGTAGAGCGTACAGAGTATGTAACTTACAAAGTATAGAAATAATAATGTTTCGCAAATAAACATTTTGTTACTCGAACCTTGGTCCACTGAACTCAGGAAACAAAGAAATAGCTCTGGATAATATGAGGATTGGACGCGGAACTACTCTATGTGGTCTATCGTATGTGTGCTGCACTAGTAAATATAATATACCTTGCAATTATATAGTTCTCATAGGTTAGTAATTTTTGCAACGTCTAAGAGAGCTATACTTTCACACAAGTCTCGTGTAAATAGTCGTCTCAGCATTTACAGATGGCAATTAGAAAGGATACTTTTATTTGTATGTAACTCCTATAATGGAGAGGTGGGTGTATAGATATTGAGTTTATGTAAACATACGGAGGGAGCTTATCCTATTGTAAAGTTGTTGATTGCGTGACACAATATAGAGAGGCGACCTACATTGTACATAATATCATTCCATAATAGCATCATGAGGTAATAATAAAGCTATTTCTAACTTTATTCTTTTCTCCAGGCCTCCTCTGTGAGTCAGGCGTTTTGCCTGTAAAAATATTATTTGGTAGGAAGGAGAAGCTTAAAACTTGAATTTAAAGTTTCACAACCTACGTGGGTAAAAATTATTTCAGGGGTTTTGAAGAAGCTGAACCAGCAGATGTATGTATATTAATTGAAGAAAATAATAATTTCAAAGGGTTTATATTCCCGCCCATTTATTTACCCTCATTGGAACTAATGGCGGTTAATGTGGTTGCAGCTCCTGAGCTGAGCTCCTTATGTGAAACCCATTAATTACAAGAATTCCCACATTATTTATTTGCATTACTATCCCCATCATTAATTCTCCGTGCTATGTAAATGGCTATGTGGGCTCCTGATTTATCATTTTGGAAACAAGGGAATTGATTCCAACTCCCATTGTTTTTTTGGGTTAATGAAGTAAAAATGCACTTTTGTGGTTAACTATATATAGCTTGTGAATTTTTTTTGAAAACCGGCTTTTTTAGCATGAATAGTAAATGCGTTGAAAAATTAAAATTTAATGAAGATTTTCCTTATGTCAAAATTCGTGTTTTCTCCCCGTGTCGGCTACGGGTATAATTAAAACTGTACATAAGCATGAGGAGGACTGGCACGTGTTTGTGTTGAAACATTGGGTCCGTATCCTATGAATGCACTTTTGTGTCATGCTCATAAAAGTGGAGCTGATGACACGGGGATTTTTTTTTCATGAAATTCCTGGCCCGTCTTGCATGAATGGTTTCGAGGTCTGTACATGGGAGGATTGAAACTAAATAAAACATTCGGAAAGGATTTTTTTATGCATCGTTACAAAATTACCGAGTGCAATTTATGGTAGACATGCAAGCGGAGGGAATGCATATATATTTAGTCACATGTGAAACATCTTTGTAAGTTTAGAACTTACAATTATTATGTAATCAACGGCTAAAAACTAATGGCTTTGGGTTGACATATAAGGGGAAAAAGTTAGTAGGATCTTGTATAATAATTGTTTCAGTGTTATTGTAGTGCAGTTGTTACACTACTGCCGCCGATAAAAAAAACCCAGGGAAAAAAGAGGATATACCTTGACCCAAAGTTTTTACATGAAATTTTGGTAGGATTAGAACTTTCATTTTAAAAGTTTCATTTGCGAATTTTAAGGCCGGTCTCATTTCAAGAACGCCATTTCGGATGCAGAATAATATCTATGTAATATTTTTAATGTTGTACCTGACTTTCAGATATTTTTCTTGGTCTTTTTATGTACTAGAAAACTAATCGCTCGTGAAGGACACGTTTGTACGGAGGGGCTAAACTTGTTAAATATTTACGGGATTTGTTTTTGAAATATATGAATAAATGATTTGAATATGTCTTCATAACATAATGAGGCTTCGGAAATACAAATTCGGGAAGAATTACCATAAATTAAATGTGTTTGTTTTTTAAAAAGGAAATATTTTTTAACATTCTAAATAACTCTTATTCTTTTCCAACAGATGTACCTCTCTCAATTTGGATGGCTGGATCCATCAGCTCGAAAGCCTGGTTCAGCTGCATTGTTGGATATACGTAATGCTGTAAAAGACTTCCAATCATTCGCTGGTTTAAATCAGACTGGAGAACTTGATGATGAGACTTTAGAATTGATGAGTAAGTTTTTTCTCGTAGCCTCTTTAATTACATATAGATGGATGCACGATGCATGGCATGCATAATTACAGAAATAAGTTTTTTTTAAAAACCTTGTACGAATCAATGGAGACATAAAACAGACCAGGAAGACAAATGAGCGGAATAATTTTCATACAATTGTCGTGTGGATTTTTGAATGACATTAAAAATAATTTTTAGTCCATGGAACCAATCATGAGATTACCGTGATGTAATTTGGTTCAATTACTTGCAGATATGCCTCGTTGTGGGGTGAGAGATAAGATTGGACATGATGCTCGGAGGAAAAAGCGATACGCACTCCAAGGTATTATTGACTTTTGTACTTGATAATAATAATTATTTAATCAAATATCTATTATATACATTCTCATTCATTTTAAAATACACCAACAAAGACCCAGCGGTATGACACTTTACAGTTGGCACATTGTTTCGGCTTGGTACACATCAATTATAGCCTAAAGCTCTCTCATAATGTCATAACAATGTAATAATTAGCTGAATATAATGCAACTGTTTTATCTCTGTGATAAAACTATAGCAATTTTTTTTACTACTTCCAATTTCTGTACAGGGAATACCACTCTCTCGAGGAAAAGACAATCTTCGATGGTTATCAGCCAAGTTCAGGAGGGAATTTAATTCCTGAAAAGCAACTGCAATAAGTATACTAGTGTATAGTGATTTCACTTACAAGGTCTCACGTTGTATCCCGTACAGAACTGACAATATACATATAAATCCCATAATAACAAAGGTTTCTAGAACATGATCCTGAAAGGAAGTCAGTCACTTGTGGATGAGTATATATACCTTTGAAGTAAAGCTTTAGTGCTAGAGAGAGGTAGGTTATTATCCCAAGCTATAGTATTCTGCTCTAAGGAGAAAAAGCTGACATCAAGGTCAGAGTCATCCTTTTAACTTCACAATAGTAAATGATACTACACTTTTTGATGTATGCATGACTCCCCATCCTTATTGCTAGAAAAATGAAATTACATGAGAACTCCTGCGATGTAGTAAAACTCTTATTTTTCTATTTAAACTCCCTTTTACATAAGCGATCCTATACACTAGCTTCCTCATAAGTCTAATAAAGCTAATCAATACCCAAGATCTATTCAGCATTTTCACAAATAGACGAGCTCGGCTCTTAAGGGACTGACATTAAACTTGTTCTTTTTTTGCATTTACTCTACTTCGAAACCTAATGGTATGTCACAGGAAATTTATCGGTACACATTGTCAAAAGTGTCATCCCTCATTTCCAAATAAATTGCTTCTTTGAAAAAGTAATGAGCTGCAGTAAAAAGCATTACATTTGCTGTTTATATATAGGGTACACTTCCCAAACCTTTAGAACTTTGAGTGAATGTAAATGTGCATTTCTTAGCGTGAGGACATGTTTTTTTTGAGTGGGCTGACTGTAATATTTGTTTGTGTGCCGCAATAATCAAAGAATGAGGATTTAAAAAATGAAATTGTGTCAGAAATTGATGGTAAGGTCACTGCTGCAGAAAGCTCTTTATATTTAATCGGAAACAATATATTTCATAGGGAAATTAAGTGTGTTGCCCTGGAATGTTTTTAATCAAAGAGCAGACTATTATTGAGGGATTTTAATGGGAACAAACAAAATGAAGAGCATATAGATACGGTAGATACGGGGAGGTGTCAAAACGTCGGCTGAGTCTGTGTAGAACATTGTGAGAAGCTAATATTTTCGGATTAATAAGGTGAATAAATCTTGGGAAATTTCCTGGTAGAAAATTAAATGGATTATTGATGGGATGTGTGGCGGAAGCCTTGGGTTTGAATCGATTCCTTTTTTAGTGGATGCATATATAAGGAATGTATTGTTAATTTTATCTCAACGAATTTTTATCAGAATGTTGTTTACTATATGTAGGACTGGAGTAAAGATGGTTAAAATATATCATATAGAGGAACTGTGTAGGTGGGGAGATCCTCCACGATCAAGATTCTCATTTTTCAAAGAAATGTTATTGTTTAGTGTTTATAGCTATCGAATTTTTTTTATTGATTCGTGCCTTTACATCGTTGGTAGTCTTAAGGTCATCCCTTTTGGAACCCACGTGAGTCTATACCGGTAGAGAAAAGAATGTTATCATTATGTAGGAAATTCTCACGAGGCAAAAGGATTTTTTCTCACGTTAAAATATTTCCCAACTTCATGCTTCCCTATATCTCTTTGTATGTTGTATAGTGTATAATTTATGCACAATTTTTTCCAGTCCATGAGCATTACACACCAAACACACATAGGATGAATCTAATTCTAAAAGCTCTCGAGACAAAAATAGTTTGTGGGAAGAAATATTGAGTGTGTTTAGATGAAAAAAGATGGTATAAATTGTAAAATACATATGGACAAAGAGCATGCTAACACATCAATTCGATAATGATCAGTGGTTCTATGTGAATTTTATATTCTATGTACTACTCTTGTATTATAGAGAGTATGAAGAGGGTCTGGAAATGAGAATTGGATGTGAAAGCCCCAGTTTTTTGGGCGATGTTACGAGACATGAAAACAAAGTTTATGTTTTAAGAAAATTGAAGCTTCTATTGTCATTTGTCAGAGTCGGGGAATTTCTTGAATATTTGAAGTCATTAAAAATATTATTTTCTCAGGGTTGGGGAATGGGGGCAGGAGTGATACGTACATATGTTGTGGGTAGGTTATGGACGGGTAATATAAATTCTGTACCTAAAACGTGTTCGCATGTTTCCATTCTCCAGGCTCACGATGGAAGGTCCGAACATTATCCTATAGAATCACTAAATATCCTCGGGGACTGAAACAAGCGGACGTTGACCGAGAAATTTCCCAGGCTTTTCAGATCTGGGAGAATGTCGCAAATATTTCCTTCAATCGAGTGGACAGTGGCGGGTCGAAGGTTCATATTGAGATACGATTTGAGAAAGGAGAGCACGGGGATGGAGACGCTTTTGATGGGGAAGGTATAGATATTTTGTCCATACATTTACGCATGTACGATTAAATGCGTTCACAATGCATTACATACGGGCTAATATGTACTGCTCAGCGTAAGAAAACATTGTATTGAATGCATGCTCATATATACAATTCTCAGGAGGAACATTAGCACATGCTTATTTCCCGGTGTATGGTGGTGACGCTCATTTTGATGAGGAAGAGAAATGGACGATAGAGTCCTATCGAGGAACAAATCTCTTTCAAGTAGCTGCCCATGAATTTGGACATTCTTTAGGTTTGTCCCATTCGGACGTGAGAAGCTCACTCATGGCTCCATTCTACCGTGGATACCATCCATCATTCAAACTTGATCCGGATGATACAAATGCTATTCAAGTATTGACTATACTAATAAAAAAGTTGTATTTACTTTATTTTTCCTCACTTAATGAAATAGAAAAGTCAATGTCCTATGAAAAATATCCTAGGCTTTGTATGGCAAGAGAATAAAGTCCGTGCCTGTGACCACAACCAAAAGACCGATCATTGGAGGAGGGAATTTCCCCAATAAAAAGGATCCACCCAGTACATCAGCGGACAAGAGTAAACTTTGTGACGATCCTAAAGTTGATGCTATTGCTCACATGGCTGATGGCTTCACCTATGTATTTAAAGGTAACGTCATTACAATTGGGCGCCCATTACTTTTTATTTATTTGTATTATGTGGAGCAATGTTTTTACTGAAAAAACCAATTCAGTTGTATACACATGATTATTATGTGGAAGGGATTTCATTGGAATTAAATTGTGGAAACTCGTGGAGTTTTTTAACATACATTTTATAAATGATTAGGCTCCGACTTCTACCGTCTTACCGAAAACGGAGTCGCTGATGGATATCCGAAAAAAATCCGATCAATGTTTGGTACTTTGGAGGATAATTTGGATGCAGCATTCACGTGGACGAATGACCGCACTTATTTCTTTAAAGTATGCATAGATTTTCAATATACTTTTATTTTAATCAAAATTGCTATGAGAATACATGGATAAATTGATATGTAGAATGTATTGATTTTGTGTAACCTGAATTTATGTGTATAAATAATATAGGGAAATAAGTACTGGCGGTTCACTGACATGGCAATGGATACTGGATACCCCAAAGATATTTCGGATGGTTTTGAAGGAATTCCATCAAATATCGATACTGCATTTGTATGGTCAGGCAATGGTAAAATCTACTTTTTCAAAGGGGATAAATACTGGAGATTCGATCCAGCCCGAAGACCACCAGTTTCTTCGGGATATCCCAAACCAATTTCAAATTGGGAAGGTGTACCCAATAACCTTGATGCTGCCTTGAGATACTCCAATGGACACACTTACTTTTTCAGGGCTAATAAATATTGGCGATTTAATGATAGGAATTTCGCTGTAAGTTAAGACACATGGCAATGTCCTTACAGAGATAACTGAAAAAGCCGCATGTAAATGTATCATTGGATTTCCAGAATATTTTTTTAAAATGAGAAATTAAATTTTTCCAGGTTGACACTACCGACCCACCGTTCCCTCGTAATACAGCCCAATGGTGGTTTGGCTGTGGAGGTGGAACAAGTTCAATGAAAAACATTCCGGATGACTACCAGGGTGATAAATCAGACGACGCAGGTAAATCCCTCCCTAAATCCAATTCCACATTCACTACTACTAGAACTACTACCACTCCAGATACAGACACTTCTAGAGATCTGTGGAACACGAGAGCAATCAAGACAATTTTAGGTTGGCTAGGTGGATAGGCTTCCTTTTTACGTTAAATGGTCACTATCTTTTTTTTATTATTTAAATTGGCATGAAAAAAATATATACTGAAGTACTTTAAAAAGTAATCTTAAGAAGTACTCCATGACATACTGATGGATATGCCAGTGAAAGCTTATAGTAACATATAACTCTGGAACTATTACTAATGCCTTGAATCCTTTTTAAGATGTAGGTCACGCACAATAATTATTATTATGATTTATCGCCCTATTTTTTATCTTGCTCTTGTTCTGATAGTACATACAATGCACTATTTATTTTAGTTTAATTTGGGGATTAATTTTTTTCATATCTTCTCACACACTGGCTTACAGCTTGCTTTTTTCCACCTGTTAACTGCTATTTAGACACCAGGCCTTTTGTTTGCTGGTATACTCACATCACCACCGTACTAAATACACTGAATAATTATTATCAAAATCTGATGGCAGTAAATAATGAATAATAATTTGTAAATACAATTTGTAAATACAACTTTTATTAAAACAAAATCCTGGAAAAAATTCAGTTTAAAAAAAATTAGAAAGATTTGCTCTAAGTTTTGGAAATATTTCTGGGCTTTCCTTTCAGACTACATTCAGGCAGGACACTGAAAATTCTAAGAATGATGGGATAATCTGGAAGCCTGGAACCTGCGGATTTAGTCGTCTCTTTCAACTTCTCTCAGCTCGATTCTAAAAAAATATTACAATTTATAATTACAACCACCAGATTACTCGTATTTGTTTCTCTCTTATCACGCACACTCTTTCTTTCTATCTTATATAGACTATATATAGAAACTATATAGTTTTTTTGAATTTTTTATAATCACACTGTCATCATATTTTCCTTCAATCCACAAGCTCCTAGTCTGCCGGCTAAATTCTATATATGTTAATGTATTTTGTATTTTGCTAAATATTTTTTGCATATATATACCTCCTCAATTGCTATGTATGGATTTCTATATGTACATTCAAATGTTTTTTATACACCGAACCCGCTGTAATGTTATTTTTTCGCATGAGTTTATATATCCCTGCTATCTTTTTACATATGTCATCTGAATGGAGTAAGTACCATACGAAAAAGTTCCTATATAAATCTTCGGATCATGTTTTGTTACATATGTAATAGTGAAATTGTGGCTCCTTTTTTAATTTGTAAGAGTTTTTTGTATTAATTTGTGCTCTTTTTTCCTTTTGTGTATTTTGGGAACTTTATGAATGTGATTGATGTGTTATTTTTGTGCATGTGTTTTTAAAACGTTCAAATTTATTACTAACACAATGTTTTAGATGTGGGTAGCTTTAATCAAAAGCTTTATAATAGCTTTAATCATAATAATTAATTTTAAAGGTACAATATATATGATTTAGGGTTGAATGTATTTGTAGAGCCATAAGAAATGCTATGAATTTGAAGTGTTGTTTTTTTTCGAATTAATTCATTTTTGAGAGGCTTTTTTTCTTATGAGATCTGTTACCATGAGGCTGGTCTCATTGAAAGTGAAGGATCTGAATGGGAAGATGATCTGTAGAAATTAACCGTAGATATTTGTTCATACTTGACTGATTATTATTGTGCTCACTAATAATAACTTACTATATAATACTAGTATGCTGATTAAGTTCAGTTTAATAACGGCTGATGAATCACACATGTATACCCATATGGAAAGGAAGTAACCTCTTTAGATTACAATATATTATTGCTATAGCCTTCATTTTGAAGAATGACAATATTATTTCGACGGTAGTAAATTATTGTAACAGCAATAAAAATAGATATAACATCTCCAGCACACTCATGTCGTGTAGATAATTTTTTTTGTTATATTAGTTCCGGAAAGCCAACGTATTCAAAAAAATAAATTATAATAAATTCACACAAGCGTTAATAATACACAGTTTTTTTTTAAACTTAATCTATATAGCGAATTCACTCACCCAATAAAAATTCAATAGGAATGACATGGTTTTTTTTTAACTTGGGTGGTTTTTTTATTATGAAATGTTTTAAGGTTCGGGTCTGGACAATTCCGCGGATGTGATCCCACTAATTTCGTCACGCCTTCTACTAACAAGTATCTGGATTGCTTTATGTATTCCAAACATGCTCCTTACAAGATTTTTCCCACTCAGATAAGTGTATGTAAATATTAAGGAAAACAAAGAAATATCTGAGTGATCAGGGAAAACTAAAAAATGCAATCGAAGAATAGACAACCAGAACCATTGTCTTCATATAAAATTTCAAAAAATAATAATTCCAGTATTTGGTTTTTCTATATACACGTATATATAAATGAAGCTCTTACAAATATATCTACGGAAAAAATTTGACGTGGATTTTTGTTGATTTTTTTGAATCCCACGAACACAATTTATTGTTGTAACATTCCACTTTTGTTGTTATAATTTTACAGTCCTTTTTTTGGTACATGAATCCTATAGATGAAAGTCTTTGGACTCTTAATCTTGATACTCATTGAAAACGATTATAATACATTCCTATACAGTAGAATTTGTTTGTACAGTTTGAGTATTTTGTAGAATAATTTTATTATTTTCAAATAATCTACAAAATCTCTGGGGGTCTTGACCTCGAGAAAATATAAAAGCTGCAATTTATAAAAATGTTTTGTTTTCTCCTGCAACTATTAATTTAAGAAATTCTTGTTGACCATTGTGAAGGCTACAATGTAAATTTTATAGGTGTAAAGTTTTGGAGGAAACATTTTTATTGTGAATATTTCGTGGATTTTAGTAGATGTCCCTGAGAGAGAGAGAGAGAGAGAGTGCGAGAGAAAAAGTTATTATTATGAATGTGAAAGAATTGTAATTGGAGCCATTGGAGGAGACTTTTCCTCGTCCGTCCTTGCAACTATGGAAATTTAAGTGTGCGTTTTTTAGCTAAAGGATTTTGACTGGACATTTTATGATGATTATATTCGTCGTGTCATATGTCACAAATGTTCTTGAAAAATACTGAAAAAACCCTCCTCCCCACCCTTGCATAATACACAGGGGCTATATCTATAGGCTATTAACCTGAATCCGAGCATCCTTGAGTTGCATATGTGCATGTGTGGCATGTACATACTTTTTACTTGGATTGAGTATAAAAATGGAATGACGTGACTAATCTTGTAATTTGTAAACGTGAACCTTATGTAACAACTAGTCCAGTGATATAATATTTTTCAATGTAATGCGTAATAAAGTAACCGGATATTGCAGTGAGTTTAAAAATGTTCCATAATTAATTGTTTTCTTATTCTGATTCTTCCTAAGTCATTGGGTACATTAATTCTTTCCAGACAGTTTTCCTCGTTATTATTCGTTTAATATTTCCCAACGTTCATAAAAATGAGGTAGTTATTTATTGGGAAAAATTAATATACAGGAAGTAGCCAATGACTTCATCCAGAAAAAATCATGGAACATTTGTAAAATCACTGTCAGTTACTCACAATCAGTGTGGATAAATCAAAAAAATATTATCTCACGGGGATCGAAGGCGAGCAGAGATAACAGTATTTAATTGTGTTAGAAATACTCTGACTGACGATATGGGGCAGGTAGCAGAAATATTTACTGACGGGATCCTTGGTACGAATAAACGAATTAAACGTCAGTAAATATTACTGTTTGCCCACGCGTTTCGCTCCGAGCGTATCCTACCAAACCTAAACCAGACCCTCAGGAGATGTCAGAGATAATGTTTTACTGATTTATCCACACTGATTGTGAGTAACTGACAGTGATTTTACAAATGTTCCATGATTTTTTTCAGGTTGAATTCATTGGGTACATCCTGTATATTAATTTTTCCCAGACAAAGTTTTGCTCGACCGAACGTGTATGACATTGAGGTAGGTATATTGTGTGTAACTAAGCTACTTTCTTCTTGGTATGTATGTTTATTTGCTATGATTCTGAGGGCTTGGTCTAAAAAAGGGAGTTTTGAATGAGTTATATATAAGCACTGAAGTTGAATGAGGGTAAATCACGGGAGATTTGGGATTTGCTGGATTGGGGCTGCTTTCCAACCACTGAAATGGGATGTCATTTAACTACTGTTTTCAAAGCAAAGTTACTTTTTGGAACATAAGAGAATATTTATTTTGACCACATTAAAGACAGGAGTGAAAGGATTTGATTATATACATGCCACGAAGGACAATGCATAGTAATAATTCTTACATGCTGAAACGTTTAATGATTATAAAATTGTAGAACATGCCCAGCTAGAAAATCCACAGGATAACAAGTTGTGATCATGTAAGTAATTAAACAAGGTACCCACCTTTGAGGCCTCCGGACAGGACAAGAAACTTTGAGGGGAAGGATGACGTAAATGATTGTGATAATAGAAAATACCATTGGAAAATATTCAATATTGAATCTCTGATTGAAAGGCAAAAATAGATGCAATAAAAGTGAATGAAGGGATGAATTGCTAAGGCTTTTTATTTGTAAATTTTATTTTTGTTACTCTCAACTTGTAAATTTTGGAATCCATGGGATATCCCGAGAATAGGGATAAACCAATTTTTAGTCATCCAATTGACATAAGCCTGCAGTTCCTCTATTTATCCAGTGTTTTGGTTGAACATCTGTTTTAAGTTTTAAATATAATACAAAATTCGTAGAATGACCAGTTGTTGATAACGTTCCTCTTCTAGCACTGGTTTTATACACTGGGCACTCGTAAGATAATTGGAATTTGAATTTTGCCTGAAATAAATTGCAGCAAGAAAAAAACATGGAGTAATTACATTATCTGTCCATATTTAATACATATACATGGATACAAAAATGTAAAGTGAAAATGGCTCACTTTCACTCCCGGCCTGAACCATATAACAGGGATAGTATCGAATAGAATTTTGGGATACGATTCACCTAAAACTCCCTTTTGCCTATCCCACCTTGCTCCTTCGAGGAAAAGTCCCTGTTCCGAGAAAAAATAATCACTTTAAATTATCATGTACAAATTAGTATGCATACAGATGGATGCTCAAAGCTTGCATTAAAATCAAAGAGAAATCCAAAGGAAGCCTTTTTATTGCAGATTAAAAAGCATGAGAAAGCTAATCAATTTTAGTTCAATGATCTCTTAGCTTACGTAAACCATAACATCAAATTCATTTTCCTGCAGCGTGTAATATTATTAGATCCATAAAGTTATTTAAAATGATGGAATATGGAATACCTACAGAAAATAATTATTGAACAGTAAAAACCCCTTACCCTACAAAAAGCTCCATCTGTCGGAGCGCTAGCGGCGTCCTTTTCATAATTCGTCACATCAAATTCAAATCCCAAGTGGTCTATAGGTATTTTATATTTTCTTGCATAGTTCTGAGTTACTCCCGTTAAAAAGGATTGTGTGAAGTAAAAGCCGGACAACCAGAAGACAACAGGAACGCCCCTGTCGATCCAGGATTGAAGAAATGCTAACCTAATGAACAATAAAAGTACAGTTAAATAATTTGGAGGTATTACATTGCCGGAGCTTTAATTGAATAAAAAAAGGAAATGAAAAATCATACCTGGCTAATAAATCAAGGACATAACTTCCTAGAGGTTTTAATGATGGATAGGATTTGGAAGCCCAGGCAACTGGAACTTTCCCTATGAGCATGCTCTTAAATACTTCATCGAGCTCTGATGACATTACCACAAGACCTTTGATAGCTTTTTGAACATTAATTAGTGTATTTCGTACTATAGATATTAACCGATTGAAACGAATTAGCTCCTGCCTCAGCACAGTGTTCATCGAATTATAATACTCTACAGGGAATCTATGGAAGATATACTCCATGTCAAAGTTCTTGGGCAACTTAGTTAAGATATCCTTTGCTATATCAATCACTTTCCCACCCGAAGCTTCCCCTGCCCCACCACCCGCTTTTAATTGTGTTTGTGTAAGTAAGGTTCTATCCAGAAGTTGTAGAGTTTCTTGATTTCCTTTGGTAATATTAGCATTCTCATGAAGACCAAACACTTCCGGGGTGGGATTTAATGGTAACTTCCGAATGTGACGAATGCAACCGTAGTAACTAAGACTGTCTGGCATCGTATAAATCCCACTGGCCGAGAATTTGTAACTTTCTTGGGTAGTTACATCAGTATTGTAAAAATTAGCTAGTAAAGACATCAGGAGTCGCCGGTCCTTGTCGTCCGTGACACGTCCCCCGTAATTGCACTCCCCCGTGAGGTAGGTCAGTGCATCAAAAGGAATTGTAGTATACTCTTGGAGGAACATCTGGAGCTGTTGTAATGAAATTCGCAAGTCTGATTCATTAAATTCGTAGGGAATGTTCCATCCCAAAGGTCCGAACTTCTTCCTCTCTTGAACAAGTGCATGGAAGAAGCAGAGGGAGAAAACCATTCGATGCCAGGATTTACTATTATCATTGGTCACTGAGTTGTAAAACGTCTTATCTGATAGAGGATTGCTCATGTAACTTCTTTGTAAATTGAGCTTGAGCCCTTGAGGGGCTTCATTGGTCATTTTGATTCCATTTTGTAAAACTGTGATGGGGAAGTCAGGGGATGGGTAGGAAGTAAGCCAGAGTCTGAAACTAGGCGTGACTTCCTCACCGGTAATGTGATCCTGACAGATAATTTCTAATGTGGGCATCCAGCTCACAGCAACGTGACAATTCTGTAGAACTACCCAAGTACCCGAAGCCATGGCATCTTCGATCATCTTCTGAGCAATCGGACCTTGCCCTTGACCAAGTGAAATGGTTTGCAGCTTTGCACCGCCCATACTTTTATCTCCTGCAAATTTCATCAATCCATCCATAGGATCGGAACCTGGAGATAGGATAAAAATGAGTGGAGTTCCTGAGGAGGAGTCGTCATACGAAGCACTTAGGTCAAAGGGAGGAGGTTCGATGAATTCCTTTCCAATATTATTCATTACAAAGTATTGGACGGCAGGCATTAATTTATCCATTCGGAAGCATCGCAAAATCGTTAGACGTTCTAAATCAGACTTTGAATCGAACGGTCGAGGCAAAATATGATCTTGAGGTTCGGCAGAGTCGTACAACTGCTTCCATTGGGAAATATTTTTCTGGACATGTTCCCTTAGTCCGTCGAAGACTGGAACCATACAAAATTTTACATAATATTAATGAAAAGACAAATATTATTTATGATTGTAATCAAGTTTGAAAAACAGAAATAAAAGACGAACTTTTTAAATCACTCAGACGAACTATTTCCGACCAACTTTTTTCTGGCATCCAATCTGGAGCAGGATTTGGATATGGATTTGCCAAAGCAACCCCACCCGTCAACAGAAAAGCCCACACATCTTCCGGAAAAACAGACCGAGACCTGACAATGGAAACGCAAAGGACAAAAGAGAACAGGAGCTTGTCCTTTTCGAATAAACTTCTGCAGACGTTCCGATAAATTGAAGACGTAAATGTGTTAATGAGGTTTAGAATCCTTCCACTTAGATCCTTGGACTCTTTGGCATTCCCAATCGCATTCACGTACAAATTAATGAACCAAGCCAAGGAGTACTGATACATGGGGTCGATATTCGCTAATTCTGAGATGCAGAAAAACAGAGTTGAGGAATGGACTGAAACTGGACGATAGCGATCTCGAGTTTCATCAATCTTCTTTTCTGTTACGGCAGCCACTGATTGTTTCTGTTGAATCTCCTCTGAGAGTTCTTTGGAAGATGACAAAATTTGAATGGCTGTTTCGTCTTCGAGGATATTACCTTTGGAGGAGGATAGTACTTTGAGAATTTTATCTTCAATTTCTTTCAACATATTCTTGTTATTTACGCCCTCAACCACAAGTCGGTTCTTTTCTTCCTCCAATTCAGGCTCTTCCTTCGCAGCAACTATTCCTAGAAGCTGATTCTGAAGACCGATTGGAGTAATCATGAAGTTTACTAATGTGACCTTGACACCTATTGAGAAAATTAAAAACCCAATATTAGGCCTAAAATAATATGGACAATAAAAACTCTAAGTAAGTGTAAATAGTGTGCCTTACTAGTTTCAGGTAAGTAGTGAGGATTACGCAGTCGTGTTATGATGAAAAGCCTTTAAAAAGGAACACGCATATAAAACACAACTGCCATTAAACACAAAAGTTCCTCCATAAATTGAGGTACGAATACACCAAAGGGGAAATTGTTTTTTAACCTGAAATCCTTGTTGTATTCGACAATGCTCTCACCAATTTTCATGCATAAAATTGGCCCCTGTTTAAAAGTTTGCTTAAGAAGAACAGGTTCCAAAGCAGGATCAATTTCCTCCCCTACGTTATCTAATAGGACGGGAAGTCCAGCTTGGATTGACTGCTCAACTGTGCGAAGGTAGGTAGGATCGTTGAGCTTGGTAACAGCTAAATTATTAGCCTTCTCCATATTTCGTATCCATTTGCTGGCTTGACCTTGAGGATCAATCATAAGCGGCCATCGTCGTGCATTATTCACAATAATGCCATTATCAATCGAGAAATTATCAATGGGAAGTCCTGCTAAATTCCAATTACGTATCTTGACCGCATCTCCAAGAGTAGCATTTAGAGAAAAGACATCCGAGCAGGGGATTTTCTGAGAGGAGCATAATTTCTGCCAATCCAATACGCATTCTTGGCGGTAGTCAACGGTGAAAGGGCCGAGGTAGGCAACAACAGCCGCGGAAATTAGGACATCCCCGAAAATATTAACGAGCCTTTCAGACAACATTGCTGCCCCGTCACTCCAACGTGTCTTCTCACCTCCTAAACCCGCAATAAGTTGTTCGGCTCGGATAAGTTTTTGCGAACAAAGTTCAATATTTTCCTCGATCCCACGTTTCTTCTTGTTCATTGACCCATATTCATCATTAAGGGCCTGGAGTTTGTCTGTAACTGCTTGTAACTGAGCTCTCTTAGCATTTAATTTATTCATCTGAGCTTGCAGTTCTCCCTCGGCTTCAGCTAACTTGGCTTTTTTAGGTTCCACAATTTTAATGACTTTATCGTAAACTTCGATAGCTTTCACCCATTTACACAAACCTTCGCAGGCAGCAGATACCATCCGGATTTCTGCTGGTTCAAACATGGGATTCTTAATAAATTTTTCTCGAATTACTTTCATTCTTGCTGGAGGAATAGTGTCTTTGTCAAAAGATTTGAGATTCTCAAGAAATTTCATGTCTCCCAAAAGATATTTCATTGAGACAGTCCAATAGTCTTCATATGGTTTTCCATTACTATCAACTTTCTTTTCCGGCTTGACACCTTTCATCACACAAATTGCTTCTAGCACCATTTTGACCTATTTGTGCAAAATACATAGTTGGTTATGTTTGGTGAACCTTGAACATTCTCTGCACTTATGTAGAATTTCTAGTGAATCTTAAAATTATGAAAGGTCTTACAGCTGCTGGAGGATTTTTCATGGATTTAACTAGGGTAATATCCGCGGGCTTTAATGTATCTAAAGCTTGTAAGGCAGCATCCAGTGCAGGAATGGCTTCCGCTAGATCATTTTCACAATCATCTTTAATTGCTTGAGCAGCGGCTGCCGCTTCATTCGCAAGAGCCTCATCTGCAGCAACGACTTCCTTCGTAGCTTCTACATCCACGGTGTCTCTCTCTATTTTAATCAAAAGCTTTTGTGTTGCAATAGAAGTTTCCTTCAAAATAGGCTGCCACGCTGTAAGTTCATCCTGCATGACTGAAACTTGTGAGGCTGCAAACTGAAGTTTGTCCAAACCGGTCAAATACCGTTGACGAGCATCTTCTGTTTCTTTTCTCTTAGCACCAAGTAAAGATTTGAAAGTGAGAATTAATTCTAAGTAGGAGGTGGGCGTGACGTAATTTTTACGATCCAACCGTTCCAAAAACCTGGAAAAATTTTAAAATAATTTTAGACATACAAATGCATTCAAAAGGAAGAGCATTAAAGTTTTAAATTTTAAACTCACTTCGCTGATAAGTTACGGACAGACTGGTGGAAATGTTTACACATGAAAACAACACTGTTGAGAAGAGCGTCGTCCACGTCGAGTGCGGACAAGAATTTTGAAGCAACTCTCTCCAAAGCATCATCCGGCCATTCCTTGAACCAGTCAATGGTGCAGCAATTAATTAGGGAAGGGAAATTTCGAAGACGGACTCGGAAAGCATCGCCAATTGGAGACATCGCCAAAACAATATGCAGATTGGTTTTTACACGTTCAATAAAATAGTTGTAGAGAAACATTGGGGTTGTATCGATTTTCTTGCCCAGCTCCTTCGCAGCGGATTGCATCTTCTCCAGAATCTCACCCTTCTCATCCGGTTGGAATAAATTGGGCACATCTCCCGTGTTCAAGATCATGTTGATGTCTTCAACAAAACTTTCATCCTTAATTTGGTTATCACCAAATAAAAATACCGTTGGTTTACCATCATTCCCCGCATTTCGCATTATTTTCTTTAAATCTTCTCGCCAATCAAATTGGCCGTAGGTTCGGCTGATGGAGATCTACGCAAGTAAGAAATTACAACTGAGTCATTATTTGATGCAATGCTTTGTTTTGAAACCTAAAAATATTGTATAACTAAATGAACTCATAACGGAGAGCTACCCACCATTATGGTATCGTAACCCGCCATGAAAGCACTGAGCCGAGTTAGACTCTGCCGACCGCTTCCACCAACTCCAACTAGCAACAAGTGACCATTATCTTGCTTCAGGACTCGAGCTATTCTTGACACGTGTTCAATGGCAAACTTGAATAAAACTAAATGCATAGGAGTTTTGTTTATTGAATTATAGTCCGCTAAGTAACTGTCCATAATTTCACTTAGTTCGTCCAGGTCCATTATCTACGACAAAATGTAGGTCCTAAAAGTATTAAATTGGAACATCCAATTAAATTGGAAATAATTTGATTGAGTAGCAGCAGGAGCAAAGTACCTCGTCATATATCTTCACGTCAGACTGTGGGTCCATGTAATCTCCAAAAAATAAATTCCTGATGTGACTTTCATTAATGGTCTCTTTTGGGGGAACCAAATGGGCCAAAAGTTTGGATATTTCCTGTTTAAAATTCTCCAGAACTGTGTCACTAACCAAAGTGAAAAATGCTGATCTGGAAGAAAATTAATAGTTACCATATTTTACATACTCTCTCCCAAAATATCATCCGTGAAAGTAATTTTGCTTGAGATGTTTGCTGAAAACGAATACCGATCCGCATCGTCAAAGATCCGATCACAGAAAACCCGATATGCTTCATGTACCCAAAGACGCATTAATTTCGGACCGTCAGGTAAAAAATTTGGTGGGACTAGTAGTAGCCCTCGGACAACCCGTGAGAAATCTCGAAGGTTAAAAACGTAATGAGATTTAGCGGGTGTTGGCAAAAATTGTAGGATTGCTGTTTGGTATACACTCATAGTAGCGTAGACCATAGGCCGAGCCCAGCGGACGATCTCCGTTTCATAGCCTTTGGCAAAATGCCAATCCACAATTGACGTGAATATTTTCTTTAAAGTAACCTCATCGAAGGAATCTATGCATAAAATACTCAAGTGTCGAATCAGACGACCAGTAACTTCATTTCTTCCGCCGCCAGGTACACCCATGGCAGTTATAAAAATCTGGAATCCAAGCGTATTTAATTATTGCGATCAATTTATCCAGAAAAGGTAGCTATAAAAATTAAAGTACAGTCAGAATTTTTACCAAATCCGTTAGGACAATCGTTGTGGTGTCTTTGAGATCGTACCAATTTCCATGATCTAACCATTGACGTATGAGCTCATTCGGAGGCTGAGCTCCATACACCTCCTTCTGGGGCATACCCAAATCATCTACGAAAACTACACATTTTTTACCAACAGGCGGCCCGAAAACACCCTTTTTCCTCTTGTCAAGTTTGGACATGATAATGTTCTGAGTTTGGTTGGCAGTGGTTCTTGCGGAGAAATTGACTTGATTAGGAATAAATTTATCTTTCGGTAGAGACAAGAGGTAGTTGTTTGCCATAGCGGATTTCCCGGTTCCTGTTGGTCCCAGCATCATGAATGGAACATTATTATTGATGTAAGTTTTTAAGAAATATGTCTGCCGGGACGTTTCATCCGTTTGGATAATTAAATCTGAAATCTGGAAAGAATAGTTAACGATTTTGATTTGGTTGGCTTCAGAATTTCCTGAAAGGCTTCAGAATGAAAATGGTACCTTGGCATCCGGAGCGATTTTTGTTCTGTCGCGGTCCACAATGTCCAACCAAAATACCCATTGATTATTCATTTTGTCACAAATATAGTCAAAGCAGATACCTTTTTCTGGGAAAAGTTGGTTTTTATTTAGCTTAAACGTTTTTGGGACAGGGAAATCCGGATTTTTACCACTCAAAATATGACGATAAAATTCATCGAATAAAACTCGACTGTTCTGTGTTAATGTAGATGCTATGCTCCACATGATAGTGAAGACGAAGCTCAACTGGAGCCATATGGTGCTTTGAGCTGATTGATCATCAGCGCCTTTATCACCTTTCAGCATACATTTGTAAAGTCTGATGAAACTCTAGGAATAAAAATCAAGTGGTTTTAAATTTGATCCATACGAGAAACAAATTGCCCATTTATCATTTAGTAATTTTACTTGAATAAGATGAAGCTCGGAAGTTTGAATGAATTGTTTGCACTCAAGTCGAATGAAATCAAAACAAGGCTGGATGAGCCAATCAAACATTTCTACAAGTATTTCTTTTTGTTCAGGTGAAATTCCTGGGGGAAGCTTCTCCAGGTATGAATCTTTCAGCGGCTGCCAACCAAGTTGACGGGGTTCCATGTAAATCATACCACAACGAGACACCGTTGCAGGAGATGCTTGTTCCAGATCCGCTGGTTCAAAGATCATGTTCATTGGCGGAGTCATCTATAAAATAACCATAGCATTTTATCGACCATAAATCTTAATTCACTATAATGTTTACAAGAATAGGTCAGTATCCTTCAAACGTCCTGTACCTGAATAATTTCTCCAGACATAAGACATAATTTCTTGTTGTCTGAAATTAAAAAAGCGATGAAAGTCAACGTGGAGGATGTAGTAAAAGCCTGAGAGATTAATTTGTGTACCATCTAAAACTGTATTCATATTCTCAATCCAAACTGCATCTACTGGCCCATCGAACAGGACCCATTTTCGATCTTCGCTTGGATTTGAAGCCATTTCACGGAAGCCATTTGCTAAAACTCCGTCGGACCATTCATGTGACACTGGATCGAATTGCCCGTAAAGTTGGCCCATTGTTATAGCCTTTGGATTAATAATTTTGTAAAAGGTCTTGTACTCGTTCATTCCTGGTAACTTCTGAGTTTTTATTTCCGTTAATGCAGCTGCAAGGCTCTGGAACCATAAAATTTTAATTCAAAATAACGATTTTATTTAAAATTTTATCCATCAATTGTTTTTAATACAAATTTTCATATTACCTGGTAAGAACAAGTTTTGCCCCCGAGTGCTTCTCCTACAACCATCAAACCATGACGTACCAGAATCATTTCATAAACCTGTAACGTTTTTTCAATAAAAAATTCCGTCGGCTGAAGATTTCTCCTAGCACAAACAGTTTTCAAAGCTCCAATAAGAGTATCCAGATCGGGTTTGAGTACACTTAATCCCGGGAACAAATCAGATGTTATTCCTTCAAATAACGGTAAATCTTGAGCTAAGAATTTGGGCAGATTCACATCTATAATGGCTTTGAGAATCAACACAGCCTCGTCCTCGTTTAGGTATTTGATTTTTAAATTCCCAGCTGCAGTAAGGACAGATTTTACTGCTCGCATTCCGTAATCATAATGATTTTGAGAGGACAACTGCTCCGAACATAGCTTATATGTGTCCACAATTTTCCCTGCCAAACTACAAAATAAAAAGGATATTTTAACAAGCAACTGATTGGATATCCAGGTATTTTTAACATAAAATTAATTACCTCCTAGCGTCAACAAAACCCATGGAATATAAGGAAATTTCTCCGATAAGAGCGTAGTCCGGTACCATCATAGCGACCGTTCGGAATAAAACCTTCAGATTATCCGGCAATTCCTGTCGACCAGCGTAGCCAGGATTCATAGTAATAAAAATGTTGGATGTTGGGACCAGGCGAAGTTCCGTCCCTTCAAACATAAAAGTTTTCACCTTCGCAGCTATCGCCCGCTGAATTGTCAAAATTTGTTGGGCAACGACGGAAAGTACCTTGATTTGGAGGAAGGATTTTTAGGTTAATTTTTTCTAGAATCTTTTTTAAATTTAAAAAAAAAATTATTTTACTCACTTCAATAACGATCCGGTTGAACTGTTCCGGAGGGATGCATAAAGAATTGAAATAAAAATATTAGAGCCATAATCATTTCAGTAATTTATTAATTTTGATGCACAAATTAAAAACCTGTTACATGTAAAACAACAACAATTTAAACTTACCTCATCAAAACAGCACCAAGCACCACTCTGCGCGATGCCCTGCAAGATCAAAATATTCATATGAAATGTCTGCAAGATGCATGCACATACTGGACGTACTAAAGTAGTGAGCAAGTGTTAACAAAGAAAATGAAATATTTACCTTGAAAAATTTCCCCATAGCCTTGTAGTCCAAACCATCTGAGCAATTGAATACTACGCACTGTTTGGCTACGGCCTTCGCTAAATCTTTACTAGTTTCTGTTTTACCAGTTCCTGCTGGCCCCTCAGGTGCGCCACCGAGGAAAAGTTTCAAAGCACTCATGAGCGTTCTGGAATTTTAAAAAACATTTTACAACTCCAACTTGTGCATGTAAAATGTTTTGAAGAAATACAAAATCTTTGACTCACCTGTAGCAACGATCTGTTAATGGTGTGATGACCAGCCTAGGTGTGTTTCCGAGGTATTCGTAACCATATTTGAGATCCGTGGTGATCATTTTAACATGAACTGTGGTTCCCTCTATGTAATATCGAAGTTGGCTTATCCAATTGAAATCCTGAATGCTCGATATCTTTAATTCAGTAAGTTGCGCAACGACATCTCGCGCTAAAACATACCACAACATTGTAAACTGCTTCAGAATAAAATTTTAGGGGATCCAAATTCTAGTTTTATACGATTTTCTAGGAAGTTTCATTTCCTCCAACATCCCTCTTTTTATAAACTTACCATGAACAGCAATGACAATCAAAGCTCCGAGAGTAATTCGATTTCCGGTTTCAAGTTTACCCCGAACGATACCGACAATTTCGTCGATTTGAGAATTGCTTAATTCCAAGTAGTTCTGGGAAGTACATTTTATTAAGTGCATTTTTCATCCCTTTTATTATATGTACATTAAACCGTGCTAAATACCTTCATCGTATTATTCTGAATAGCTTCCGTAACGTCCATTGTCCAGAATATAGAGTCGCTGCAAATAATTACTTGACCTGGCCAGTCCAGGACCCATTTGGCTCTGGGGACGGAGGAGTAAGCACTGACAGCTTTAAGAATGATATCTCTAACCGAGCATATCATTTGATATTCAACTTGAATGAGCCTAGGGACAATTAAAAGAATGTAACTAATGACCGGAATTTTTACATTTAATGACCTGAAAATTTATGTTAATAGAATGTGGCTGAATGGAACTACCATTTTTCCACCATTCCTCGGGCATCCAAAGGTCGGACAACTCCAGAGAAGGGAACATTCTCTTTCTCGGCGGAAATCATTGCAACGATTATCATATCATCGGTAAACTCCAGTGTATTAATTCCTTCAAAACATTTCTTCAAATGGGGTTGCACCCTCAAAGGATCTTTGGTCTCGCTCAAGATCTCCAGCAACTCATCGTTCGACAAGAAGAAGAATCTAGGGAAGACAAGTCGTTTCTTCTCCAAATAATCATTAAGACCTTTTTGAATCTCCTCTAATAAAACATTGGCTCTGTTGAGATCACGTAGTAAATGTGGGACTTCCGTAGCTTGAATAACCATAGGATTCTCCGTGGTATTTCGCATAAGATTTCTCCAAAGTTTGTCCACACTTATGAACTTCCTTGCTTCAGATGGCATTTGCTTGATGATGTCCGGTGATGAAAATATCGGCTCCAGGTACATCCAAGTTGCCTGAACCTTGATCCAGGCATCGAGGATGTCTTGCATTGAGAGCAATTTTTCCTCCCAACGCCTCATTTCCTTCTCCAATGGTTTGATAAATGGAGATCCTCGCATTGTTTGTGCTTTGAGAATATGATCATCCAGCATTGTCTGAATGTCATCCAAGGCTGACAAGATATTCGTACCCGTTTCGCGATATGGAATACATTCGAATTTTATATCAGCCCATTCCGATCGCATTTTAGCCAAATTCTTCTCCAATTGAAATTCTTTGCTTGCAGCTGCAGATATTTCCTCTAGTTGCGTAGCCATTTTAGCTATACCCGTCTCGACTATGTCTGACAAGGTAGTCTCTTCAGTTGGCTTCAGCTCTACTCCACAGATTTCGCTCATCTAAAATGAATAAATGCCATGTCATTCAATTTCATAGAACTTTGTTACACGAATTCTAAGCTACTTAAAATTTTATCCTCCCGTTTGAAATCAAGGAAGTAAAGAAACCACAGCAGCAAACTAAAGAGTGTAAACGAATGAACAGCCATGATGCGTTTTAAAATAAATTTACCTGCTTCCAGTGACGATCTCGAAGACCAGGGTTACAAATAGTTTGCAGGAGAGGCAAATACTGTCTGAAACGCTCTATTTTTGCTCTCACAGTATCTGCAACACGTTTGGGTCCTGGCAGATCTGAGAAGGACTTTGAAAGCTTATACAAAGTCTTCCACATTAATTCCACTTCATCAGCAATGGCGTCTCCGTCCAGTCCCATAAAAGGTCCTGGACAAACCAAGCAAACATTTTCCCAAGTTAAATCGATTCATGAATGCCTAAAATTCTATAATTTACTAATGAAGTTTTCATTAGCTAAACTAACCCTCAAACCATTCTTCATATTTTGTATGGAAGTCATAGGCAGTAGTCCAGAGCTTGTAAAATGGTTCTATTAACTGCAAAGCCGTTTGTAAGTCGGAGAAAGTTGTCTGATCTTGATCAAGGAGTCTCTCTTCTTCATTCAATTTCTGAAAAAAATTATTATAATTTGCTTGGAAATAAAAATAATCATAGTTTCCCTTATACATATTCGAAGTTTACCTCAGAAGTTTCAACACAATTTTGAAGCTCCTCATTCAAAGCTCTTAAAGTTTCAGCATTCGTACGCATCTCTTCCATGACCAGGAAGGGAGAATCTTTGGTTTTATATGTCTCCAACTCCTCAATAATTTGTTTGAGCTTAGCCTCAAATTGTTCTCGGTCCAAAGCCAACTTTTCCTCTGCCTGATCCCGCTTTAATTGCAAACGAGTAGCATTTTGATCGAAAATTTCCTCCATTATCTCTGGCCATTGGAAGACTGTGTTGTGAGACTCAACTTGCTGAGCTGTGGGAATAAAAGAAATGGGAATTAATATGATTGCCTCAAAAGATTTAACTTGCATTGTCCAACTTCAACCTGTGAAGATATGATAGTCCAAGAGAAACAAGAGCCGATTCATTGCTTCATTAATGCTAGTCTTGAGATTAAAGAAGGTTTCGGACATGCAAGTGTTGAGGTAATTAGTGAGTGCGACAATGTCCGCGGTGTTCTCAACCTTTTCGCTTGTTTTAGATGCCATTTCCTCGAAGTTTTTTATGACACTGAAATTAGGATGACAAAACTTCAAATCATTACTACTCTAAAATAAAGTTTAACAAGCAAAAGTTTTAAGGTTTCTTGGGCAGTCATACGAATTTATTAAAACTCGGTTCTTTTCCACTTCACCCAAGACAATAGTTCCAATTAGCTTGTCCACTTTTTTACACAGTGCATCATTGAATTTGCCACAATCCAATGCGACAAAGTTGAGGGGCACTTGCCGTCGTATAAACATTATCTCTGCTTTTAATCGCTTATACTCTTCAATTTTCATCCCCATGTACTGAAAAAAGTCCAATGATTTAGTTTTTCATGGAGACATAGTGTACACAAGAAATGAGCGTTCATTAATGGAGAATTACTTTGAAGTTTGGTTCTTTATCTAAAAAATCTTGTAGAAGAGCCTCTGCTGTACCATCCAAAAGCCAAATGTACGGATCATAAAACTGAATGTAATGCTTAGGCCCTGCTAAATTTAGTTTGAGAACGTCCGTTGACTTTTTGAAAAGAGCTTGGATTTCTTTCTCGTGGAGTCCAGCGGGAATTAGATTGAGGTCTTTTTTGTAAAGTTCTGTGAAATTTATGGAAACAAACAGAAATCATATTAGTTATCAGAATTTTAGGATTGAGCTATTGATGTGCTGAATTACCTGGAAATAATTTTTTCTCGACCCGCGGAATCATTTTACAAGCAGCAACAATCTCCGTGAGTAATCTAACGATAACAACGCTGCAGTCATACCGATCCTCCAAGGTTGGCTCTCTCGAAGGATTTTCATCCAATTTGGGGTAGAATCTTATGTACGGGCTGGAATTAGCTGCAACTAAACTGATTAAAAGTATGGGTTGTTTTAGGAACAACGTCTCATGGTAAGCAACGTCCTCCCCGTAGTCATTTCCGTCCTGTGCAGGGTCAAAGGATCAAGACAATTTCAGTAGCATTGCTCTCGCATGATCAATTAGTCATATTTTGACTTTAAGGAATTACCTTATACTCATCAAACATTGCAGTGACATCGGCTAGAGAATTTATCACCATATCTCTCATCTGTCTCGACATGAGTGAGCATGCTGCTCCAAAAAATCGTGTAAGTTGAGACATGGAATGTTTGGGTGTCCTTGGTACCATGAAGACCCACGAACATTTGAGATCCACAAATAGATTAGCGATTTCTGGGATCCAACTATCATTAATAAATGTAAGTCACTCATGTAAAAATGTTGAGGAACTTGTAAGCTAGCGATAAAAATTACCGCTTGGTTAAAACTGCTCGACCTCCCGAAGTAAGATCTTTAATCCGACTATCCAAATTTAAGGGATTCATGGGTAGATTAGATTTCTTGAAGTCAATCATATTTACGAACCGGATGGTATGATATCTAAAAAACGGAACCATATCATCTTTAAATACAAATGAAGTACGTTTTGGGTACGAAATCTATACATCTAGGAAACTTACTTCGTATTCCACAAACTTTGAATACCCAGTATGACAGGATGAGTGATAAATAAATTGTGTCGAATACTTTCTGCACAAACGAGGATATTCTGATGCCAGGGAATTGGAGCCCGGATAGTAAATTTTGGGAAAGTTTTGGGCACAACTCCAACGCGAACTCGAATACGTTCAGCAGGATCCAATAAAATGTAATCAACTATGGCTTTCTTCAATGTCCAATTGTATAGAACCTGGGCGTCGTCCATAAGATTTTGAAGAACATACCGAAGACTGGCATTATCAATTATTTGAATTAATAAATAAACTAGCTCCTTCAAAATACGTCTTTGTCAATTAAGGGTGTGCTCACATAGAATCCGTCCGTAAAATTTTTCTTCCGTAAAACGGAAGAAACCTATCGCGTAATGCGTATCCTTTTCAATGGTAACAAACGGTTTCTATGTGAGTGGTTTCTTCCGTACCGTAAAAAAACTTAGGTTTACGGACGAAAAAGGTTCTATGTGAGTACACCCTAATTAAAGTATTTCAAAGCTCTTGAAGTGGACTCACGAATGGTTTCTCAAAATACTTCCAGGAATTCTCTTTCGTATCATCTTAGTCAAGTGTTCAGGCCACGTGGTTACTTGATCATCTGGAATCAGCTGAAATAAATACAAGTAAAATTTCCTATCAATAAAATTGTTAGAACGAATCCAGAAAGGAATTGCTTAGCAAAGCTGTTCTGTATTAACAATTTTTTACAACCTCAACATATTTCTTATATCTCTCCACATCTCTATGATTTGGAAAATCGTGCTCATCCCTTTTGTAAATGTACTTCATGAGTAATAGCTGCTCACTTGGAGGTAAGGGTATTCCTGGATCGATAGTACTATAGAATCTGTGCAAACAAAAATTGAATAGACAGTTCAGTAAAGAGAGAATTTTCTAAATGGATTAATGGACGACAATATTACCTTCCTTCTCCATAAATGAATTGAAGTGTTTCCACCTCCCCGGGAAATGGTTCAGTAAATCGACCTTTTTTATTTTTGACCTTCGGTTTTTTTTCTTCTTTTGAATCTGTTTGATGTTTTCTCTTGAGCTTTTCCCACCTGACTGTTCTGCCATCGTTGTCTATTAGCTCCGGATCAAACCTTCCCGAGAGTAGATCCTATACAAAAAATCAGGAAAATTAAATTAACTTGAGGCTCATGAGGATAAATAACTTGGAAATGTTAATTTCAGAGTTTTTAGTATGAGCGTTTACCCGCACAGTCATGATGGAGTAAGATGTGACATTTTCTTGTTGGTAGGGAGTTAAGGTAGGTGGTGGCGCCTTCAGGTCATCAGATAACGAATATATGGATTTAGGCTTCCTTTTGGAAGGCTGTAAAAGATTCTTGAGCCTTAACACGGAGGATGTAGGTGTGTAATGAATTCCAATGTTGTCACTGGGGGAAACATCGTTGTACTCATCCTAGAAATAGACAGGCATTTTAAAATTTTGTACAGGAAAAACCACTAATCAAACGATCAGGCCTCACCTTAAATGGTCTTGCTTTCGTCCAGGAATGAATTTGTAGCAATGGAGGAAATTCTGTTTGTCCATAGCCTTCAAATAGAGTGTCAATTTCTTTTGGAAGAGTTGGAATGGGTGGAAGCTCTTTGTTTTTCCGTCTTCGCACCACCTCCACTGCTTCTTTGATGTCAAAATCACTAGGTTCGGGAGTCTCAAGATCACTTAGCTTATCATGAACTGGCCCACCGTCACAACATAGGGATACCCTGCCACCCTCACAACATGAGGTGTGAGCCATATTGGAAATTCTTATGTATACAAATTTGGATTAAAAACTGTGTAACATGAACGAACTGGTAAAAAAAATTAAATGTATTCAAAATGTAAATAGTGTATTTGACTTTTTTATGTAATCATTATAGTTTTTTTTTAAGGTTAATTAGGTAAGAATTTGTGTATAGTATTCTCAAAATACAAATAAAAAACCCTTAATGTATGTCTTGTATCACAAGTATTTAACCGAAAAATAGGCTGAAAAAACAATTAAGTAATTACAATAACAATTAGGAAAGTAAGCGGTTCTGAGTTTCTGAGTGTGTTAAAAAGTAATAATTATTATAAGTATTTATGTATGTGTAGCTTTGAATTTATTAAAATCTCGATGGGTAAAATACAAAGCATTATTTTTTACTATAATAATTCATTCAATCTGCCAGTACTGAATTATTTAAGTTGCAGATGATTGTATGAATAAAATTATTAACCTTTCCTCCTACTGATAAAAAACTGATTTGATTTTCATGAGAAAAAAATACTTTTCTAAAAAAATTATCTGCTTGTATCAACATCACCCGTATCTACTGACTGCCCGTGAGCAAAAAGTTGGAATACCATAATTCTAAGGAAAATGTTAGGCTGAGTTCTTGCATATTGCTCGGAAAGGGTTGCCTTGTCGGGCAACCTTTTGTCATTCGACGAGTTTCTCACAGCCTTATGAATTTCCCCATATGCTCGAGTTTTGTTTAATCGAATTACAATTCCACAACCAAATAACATATACATAAATTGTCACCAACCTGTACGGGAAAAACACAACATGCGTGCATCTCACATAATCACTCCTTCATTTCTTATAATCTATAGACAAGGTTTTCGCTATTGATATTTTCACAGTCAAGTTTTCTGCAAGAATGCAGAAGGACAAAATGAAATAGAAACTTTTTACTGGACTTCTAACTATGGTAATAGTTAACTTTAGTAATAGTAATCCTTATATACAATAGTACTCAGTTTAAATAAAGTAATAGTTCTGCAAACTGTTGTAAAGGGTTTCTGAGGATTTTAGCTTGGTTTTATGAAGTGTAATGATGAAACAACAAAAGTTGCCAGAAGATTCCCAAGATAGACAGACTTGATTTTTAAGCTTGTGAATCTGTATTTAGTGTATTTACATATGTAGCAGAAATATATAACTTAATCCCGGTGAAACCACAATTGAATTTTAACTGACATAGGGGTAAGCGACATCCATCAAAAAAATAATGATGTTGCACCGTAAAAAATGATTTGCTTGCTTTAAAACAATGTATACATACTAAAAATTGAACTCCCCATAATACTTCACAAATAAATAAAGTAAACGTGATTTTGCAATCCCAGTGAACAGTTATTCTTCCGTTACGTTGAGACAGTCATTATAGTCTGCATACTGCATCGTCACGTAAATAAAGCAGATTTGGTGTAACTAAATGGAGTAAGTAATATCATTACACATAGTCCGCTCTGACTGAGCCAAATCAAACGTGTCTGAAAACCCACAGCTACTATAGAATTTTAAGGGAGTTTTGAAGGTTATTTTATTTAGAGTACATTTGAAAAACTGCAGGCGACCAAAAGGAGATTTAATTCAATGCATAAGAAGTTCGTCCAAATTCTCAACTGCCCCCATCATCCATTGAAAAACGTTTTCCAGTACACAATAACGGCTTTTGAGCCTTTACCATGCAGACGCCAATTACTTTATGTCTAAATAAAATACCCCAACATTGCATCTGTACAAATTACTATGTAAGGTCAAAATTTTTATGAAACTTGAAAAAAGGTGTCTATGAATAATTTGAGGGAATAGAGTCACTAAAAATAATTATTACAATAAACGTCTCTGTAAATTAAAATTACACTCACTTAGCATAGCATTCGTTTTAAAAAAATGTCCGAATATGAACAACTTAAACCTCTTATGGACTTTGTTTTTATGACAGTGCTAACATGTGTGCAGAAAATATGGAAGAATTTTTTCAATATTTCCCGGACACAGAAAATGGAAAACCATCTTGCCGAATCTTCGTTCCCTGGAAGTTAAAATTGTTGACGCTGATGGTAAATGGGCGAGTGGTGGTTTAGTTGATATGAGAGTCATAATTGCATTGACCAAGGCCTAGCCTCGATCTTTTGGAGCTGAAAAATTTTAGCATCGAAATGATTGACTCGGTAATCTTAACCAATAGAATCGATTTAGTAAAATCCATCAATTTTATGCCAAAGAAGAAAGATTTGGGAAGCTTCCTCACTTTAGCAAACCTCAAACCGAGGTTAAAAGAACTGAACTTTGAAAGCCCGAGAGTGAATTCGACGAGTATTCAGACGTTAAAAAAACTGTTGGAGAGCTCCCGCATGAGTTTGGTAAATTTAAGAACGGATTCGTTGGGTATCTTAGGAAATACCAGTTTATCAGGCCCTTTTGAAAATCTTGAGAGTCTGACAGTACATCATCGGAACGTTTCGTCTTCCCTCCTTCCCGTGGAATTGGCTTTTCTGCGAGAATGTTCCCAAAATTGAAGACGATCTTATTTGAAATTCGAATAAAGAGACCATCCGTCAGTAGCCTTTTTGTGTTCCAGCGTGCGAATAACAAGGAAGATTTTGAACACGGCACAATGCCAACAGTTAGTACTGTCGAGGTTAGGAATGACATGGATAAACATGGACTTTATTTAATTGGAACGAAGTTCCCAAACTTACCCCTGAAGTAGACATGCTATCCAGTGAAGCCATAAGGCAATCGGATTTGGGAACTCCTCCCAAATTCACTTATCACCTTGGAGTTATTTGACAGTACTTTTCGTTTCAATATTAAGGAAAAGAATTTTGACTGCGTTTTCACTGGGTTACCATTGGCGACTTGCAAGACACTCCTGACGGAGACGGAAGCGCTAGCGGGAGAAAAAGTGAAGAGAACAATGTCCTGGATTGGACAGTTAGAGAGTAAGATATTTTTGAAAGATTTTTAATATTGCATGCTTCTTTCCGGGAAATGAACAACTTTTACAATGAGCTGTTAATGTTTTGTAGATCTCACAAAACTAAGTTTTATTTTACACCAAGAGGAGTCGTACACAAAACATGCTGACTGGACACTTACGACTGTGACTGAAGAACATGCATTCACCCGAGCACATCAGTTGCAAGTTGTCATAGGTTATGATTGGGGGCTTTCGATGAAAACAGGTGACGTAGTTATATCATTACAGTTGTGGAATTCGAAATTGATCCTTGCGTCTAATTGTAAGTTTGGAAGGTTCATTTATTGCAGTATATCGTAGGCGAAAGTCGAAAAGGAACTATATGCAGAATTCGGAATTCGCTTAAACGGGAATTAGCATGTACTCCAATGTATAAGCGAGTTCTCCATATAGCTCCTTTTGGAATTTCGCCGACGATATGCATTTTTGAATACCACCAGTTATCGAGAAGAAGCTGGAGCCACTGCACTGAAGTCTTTTGTTGCTTTTCGACACAGACCAGATGTTGTCTAAACTGATAACTAGGATTTCATCAGATTTGTGGTAGTCATAGCAACAATAATAAACTAACTAAGAATGCTGCTGTTAACGAATCTCGTTTAACAAAACAACACATCATACCTATTGATATAGATACATATGTTGTTGTACAGGTAAAGTATACCCCGCCACAATAAATTAAGTTGCCATCCTTTACCACTTCACCAGCGTCAATAAAGTATCAACTAACGTCATAAATCTCAATTATTTCAATACTTCTACTTCGACGTTCACTTCGTCATATAATTCTTCTTCAAAATATGACTCTGACAGGTACGTGCCGAACTTGTCTTGCAGCCGCTACTCCTGTTCAATGGCTAATGTGGCATCGTCCTCATCATCCTCCAGCTCTATTAGTTTGAAAACATCTCTCTGATCTTCATCACGCCGATTTTTCGCATCACTTAGGGCCTTATAGAGTACTTAATGCTCCGTTCCCACTGTTACTTTCAGGCATGCAGTTATCAATTAATTTAAGATGATTCTCATAAAAAGTGATTACATCCTGAGGAAAAATTTTAATCATGCTCATTGCCAGAACCGTATTAGCATGTGCAGGGTTGAGCTCCTTGTTTTGCTACTTAAATTGTCATCGCTTTGTCCACTAAACCAAATGAACCAGAAACCCGTGGAATGTAGTGACTTCGTGAATTTCTTTAACAGCCTTGCCTTCTGGTCACTGGTCCAGAGTCCCATGGTACTTTAAAATTCAAAATTATATTAATTCCTTGTCTTGCACAATCATTACAACTCTATCAATTATCCCTATTAATACTAATACAGTGTGCATAATTTACTAGATATTTCTCACGACAAGCTTCATTTCTCTCTTTTTTTATCCAGTTCCGCATTCCGAGCAACTCTTGTGTGAGGAACGTAACCTTGATTAGCATTGGGGCCGAAATAAGGGGTTCTATCCCTCCAGATCCTTCCACCTTGCCAAGTGCTTCAGATTTAATACCCATCGAGCATGCGTTCTTCTCCAAGTAATTTGCCTCAAACTTCTCTACCATGCATTTGCAACCTGGAAGATGCTTCGCCGGTTCTCATGTATTCGCCTCCCTACAACAACATAAAAGCTTCCGCTACGAAAGGTTGAGACAAAACTCCGTAGTCATAAGAACATTTTACTCACATTAAAGAACCGTTCCTAACGACCTCGTACAATGAGAATAAGTACATTTATAAACTTCACAGAACTAATTACAAAATTACGACGAAACTTACGATGAAGGTCATCCGAACCTTGATCAAGTATTCTGTTCTTCCGGATTTAATTCTCTTCTTCAGTAACCTCTCCACCATAAACTCATCTGCACCTGAAGAATCTGCTTCATCATGTCGTTTCACAGGTTGTTTTTTTTCGCCCTCGATTTCTTCTTACGCTTCTTGGTCCTCGGGATTGGGACCTGTCGGGTTTCAAGTGTCTTGTCCTTCAAGCCAATTTCTTTCATTGCATTGTTGGAAGTCAGCTGAAATTATAAAAATTGACCACATTCTAAAATGAGAACCCATATGTACGATTCGGATTCGTACAAAACATAAAATCGATATGCATTATTATAGTATATTAAATGCAGAATTTTTGTAATACTAAATCTGAAGAAGTTATCTTGTTAATAATTACCTAAAACTTAAAAACAACTCACCTTTACGACTACAACCTTATTGAATGTTACTTAATCCTCGTCACCATATTCAGATTTAAAATAACACGCGTATTTGTGAACGTGCTTCTAAATATTAGCACAACAGAATAGCAATACTAACTCACTAAAGCCTGTTGACCAAGTCTCTCATCTGATTCCCCTTAACGTGCAATTATCGTAAAAAAATGAAGTGACCAATAATGTTAAAATGCATTCCCCTTAACTTTACACGCGTTCGTACACGTACCAACGTAGCTATATATTAGACATTTAAAGCAATTTTTTACATATGAGCCGTATGGAACGTATCCATATGGCACTTATAGAAGGTAAGGATGTAAATTTTACATGTAAAATTTTGGTTTATACGTTCCATAAGTGCTACAAGTAGTTTTATACGGGACAAATGTAAAGGGTTGCAGATACTGTCTATGGCCCGAAAAAGCTGGCTGGAAAAAGCTTGGCTTTTTCCATAGGACATGATCAGGAATGAGTATGTACATAGACATGCACAATTGATAATACCGCTAATAAGTACATAAGGACGTTTTTAAGATCTTGGTCGGAACTTTACATCTTTTGCTAATTATTTGAAAGATATGAAAGTATCTCGCGTGTTTTAGAATTTAGATCATTAGATGTTACAGAACTGTCAATGCAAAAGTAGGCTACAAAGACAAATTCCCTATACCGGAGAACCCGAGAAATAAGATTTGGAGCACTCGGAACCAGCGCACAGGCAAAAATATATACAACATACAACATACATACAACGGACAATATTTTTAACATGACTTCCAGAGTTTTCAAACCTTTACTTTATTCACTAATCGAGCAAAATGTAATAATTATATAACACCTTTTTGCAGAAAATTTTGTATGAGTGAGTGGACCTAAAGAAGAGGAAGAGTTTATTAAAACATGTTTCATATTGATCCCAGTCTCAACCAAATCCTCCAATGTACCCAGGAGAGGCGATCCTCCAAAATGAGGCTATAATCGCTTTCTGCATATTTGAATGTAAATTAGGAAAAGCATCATACACCGAGTGCAGTGAATCCTTTGGATTTTTTCTAATCTCCTTTTCGTTATTAAAAAGTTTATCTTATTATTTATATAATTATAATATTAGTTATTATTATTCTTGAACTTATTTATTTGTAAAAATTGGTACTTAAACAAGTAAATGGACACAAAGCCTCCATAGATAGTTACTCCACGAGACCTCCGCTGAAATCCTCCCGTCCTCCCAATTCCGGAGGGCGAGTACACCAAAATGATTGAAAAATAGAGTCGATTGCAATACATGGATGCTCGTGTATTTACTATCGTGTTACATTATAGTCTTGTAAAGGAAATAAGTACCTAAACATTCTTTAAGGCTGAAGGAGACAAAGGCATTTCAATAGTAAAGACGCAATATTTGACACTTATGTCATGTTATGTTTATAAACTTTAAAATGTTTTTATGTATTTGTAAATTAAGTGCATATAGTATGCGCAGGCAAAAAGAAGAGAATTGTGCACATGCAGCAGCACTTTATTACATTTACTTTAATACTACAATAAGCAAATCCTCTCGAAACTACTCCCCAGCATTTTATTTCTTGCATTTTCCTGACAAGTGCAGATCCTTCTCAGAACGCTCAGGAGACCTGGACGAGAATAAAAGGAAGCTTTACATTTCAAGTTATGCAGGAAGATTCCGAAAGACATTCCACTTTAATATATGACATGGACGAGCCACGAGCCCATTCCATTTTTTCTATACATCATATACATATAGACTGAAAGCTGTAAACTCAACGTGGAATCAACTGGGAACATTGGGACAGGGAGAGAAACATTTAATGCAAATGAATTTGCTATTGTATGCATGCACACCGTGTATGTATATCAGGTATAGATAAAATTATTATTAGTGACAGTACTTTCTATATAAAAACCGAGGATCCATGGTTCATAAGCATAGGATCGCCTGTCGTCTCCAACTCCAACGTGGTAAATAATAAGATCACTTAAATTGTACGGCCAATTAGCTATTTACTGTAGGGTCTGGAGGTGGAAAGAGAGCTATACATAGCACTATGTTATATATATACCTTTCAGAGCTCGAAAAAGTCGATTAGATTAAACTTTTTTTAATTCAAAAGAAGTGGGATATAGGTGGAGAGCGTGACTGTAAGTATGGGGGTATGTAATATAAGGCAAGGTCATATGTCATGGGTAGTGCATAAGGAGTAGCTTTTGTGTGACCCAACGTAGAGAGAAATGAACAATGCTGCAGTGACAGCCAAGATCGAAAGTCGTCAGTGGTGAAGGAGAGCAATGAAGGTTTTGCTTTTGTTGAACTCATGAAAATCCTGGAATGAAGTTCATTTCAGTGGAATTAACTTGGTTCGTTTTGATGTAATTTTGTGATACTTAATTTTGAGTAGAGGACACTGTCCGGCCAGTCTCCTCTTTCTATATTAGACAATCACAGGTCAGATTTCGTGATAACTATACACTTACTAAACGACCAGCCATTTGTGAGGCTGAGGAATTCTCAACTTTGTTATGTTACCCGGTTCTTTCAAGTATGTCCTGGTTGGTGACGATGGTGTCGGAAAGTCTTCTATAGTTCGACGATTTATATTTGATGAGTTCTGCCCTCAGTACCATCCCACAATTTTGGACGACTACTTTACAGGTAAATACTATACTAAGTAAGCCGGTTCCTGTTTTATAAGTAGCAATGAGAAAATTTTTTAATCGATTGTCTCATCATACCCATCAGCAGCCGCTTTTGGAAATGGGCTAGATATCCGTGATAATTGTTTTTTAAGATGGATTGGATTTGATTTGTTTGTTGTTAGATATCGAACCCCTTCATAATGATTTGGAAACTCCTAAAATACGGCTTAACATTTGTGACACTGGCGGAAATGTAAGTGTATCATTGTATTGTTAATCAAGAAATCAAAAACAAATTACAAACATGCAAATAATGAGGAGAGGTTTCATACTGAACCTGATTTTGATCGTGAATTATAAAATAAATGTTAAAACAGTACTGGGATTTCTAAATACTTTTGGTTTCTTCCAGAGTGATGTAGATCGTTTCCGACCACTTTGTTACAGCAAGGTTGATTTCATCGTCGTTTGTTTTAGCGTCGTCATGCCCACCTCGTTCAAGAGTGTGTTGAGCAAGTGGCTACCCGAAATCAGACGACATACGGTTCATAATGACGCTTCTTTGATTTTAGTCGGAACGCAAGTTGACCTGCGCTCAAATTTTAATGTACAAGACTTTAAATATTAAATGTCATGATAAATCATATACAGTGTAATAAGATAAACAAGTATTTGAATCTTGAGAGCTCAAAGCTAATTTGGTTGTTGCAGGTGCTTTTGGAGTTGTCTGACAAAGGACTTGCTCCGTTGTCGGAATCTCGAGCTTTGAAGCTAGCAAAGAAAATTGGTGCAAGAAATTATGTGGAATGTTCATCCTTTACGAGGAAAAATATCCGAGTAAGTAAGCGACTTTTGAAAAATTCATGTAGTATTTTTCGATTCTGCAACTAAACGGGATCATTCTAGTGCATTAACTGGATCGCTAAAACCAGTCTGTTGTTCGTTGACTCTGATTATTAATTAATCTTGATTAGTAATCTAATTAATTTTTATCTAATCAATTCTTAATCTTCTCTATACTTTTGCGTCATAGCAAATTTTCGATCCCACATTATTGGGAAGGCAACAACGACGTACTGGAATCGGAAGGATGCCAAACCTTACGACTTTGATGAAAGAGGATGCAGACAAGTGTAAACAGAAACACTTGAAAAGCAAGCTTGCGACCACTACAACTTCACCGGATTCAATTTTGAACAAGACAAAATCCAACGGATCAAGCGCTGGAAAATCCTTTGGAAGACAGTGGCGATTACAAAAAGCTTCAAAACTCAAGCGATTGCTATTCTTATCCTGCTTCTCCAGATTGTGAATCCCCAAGACTTTGATTTAGACGTTGAACTTCTTTGTGCATTAGTCAATCTTATAAAAAATGTAGTTTAAAAAATCTAGAAAAATAATTTTACTATGTCATATTGATTTTTCTGCGTTTTTGACACTGCTCTTAAGAGTGCTAACGCACAATTTTTAGTTATATAGCTGTAATTCACCCAAAAAAATATTTCATATTTTACCGAGGCCATGTTACAGTTGATAACGAACATAAATTGCAACCACGCAATTTTCAAACAAATCCCAGTGTAAAAATAGATTTACCTATATTATCATATATTATAAAAGAATAAACATTTGAAAGCATTGCAAAACGTAAAACAGCGAGCTGAGAACCTTTTTTTCTTGTTTCGTGAATGAGCAACTTTTGTCATGTCTCATATTTACCCAGCGAAAGAATGTAGTGCATACACATTTCTGAAAGTAGTGCATATGAACAAATTGAACACTTCCCCACATGGATGAAGTCGTGAATCATGGGTATGCGTCTGGCAACTATGTGTCAAATGTTTGGAGACAAAAATACTTATTTCTTGAACTCCTTTGGAGGGTCACATATTTTTGTGAGCTCCTTTGACAGCGTTCCTTTTTTATGAAATCCTTTGTAAGGGCTTCTATTTTTATGGACTCGTCTGTACGGTCTCCTATTTTTGTGAACTCCTTTGTATATAGGGTCTCGTATTTTTATGAGCCTTCTAATTCTAACTTTCAGCTCTAACAGCTGTATTGTATGTATTTACGCATACCTGTCTATTATGTAGATGAACATTTTTTCCTCCATAGTCCTGAACTCTTTTCCGATAATCCGATAGTACAGTTAGTACAGATTGTTATTGTTGTACTACAACTGGATTTAGTAGATATTAGTCCTGTAAAATATTATCTGTGTGCAACACGCAACGTGATTTTTAAGAAAATAGCTCACGCGTTTTTATCAACCTTACTGCTAATATTTCCCCAAAATATGTGTCTCCTTTCAATAATATTTGTCAGTGCTCTTCAAATTCATTGTGACTGGAGCCTACCAATAATTGACCAGGCTACGCGAAATGCCTTTGGCAGTACAGATTTAGTTAATATCATGATCACAATGGTAAATTCGACGTTTCCTCTCCTGGAAGATTTGAAACTCGACCGTTCCTTAAGTCGTAAGGAGAAAGCCCTAACAATTGTGCAGCGGCTTCAAGCTTTTTCAAAATCATCACAAAAAAGAGTAATGAAGTTACTGGAAGAAGAAATAAAAAACAATTTCTTCCAAGTGGAATCACTGTGGATAACCAATCAAATAATTTTACGGAACGTAGATTTTCAACTTTTGGATAAACTCGCTAAACTGGAAGACATTCGGCAAATCGGAACAGAATTTTTCATTCCTCTGGAAGATCAAATAGACTTAGAAATCTTTGATCATTTGCCAAGTTCCAATGAATCAGAACTTATTGGCTGGGGTGTGGATCGAGTGGAAGCACCGGAAGTTTGGGAATCAGGGGACACTGGTGAAGGAGTGATTGTTTGCTCTATAGACACGGGCGTCCGAAGAAGCCATGAAGCCTTAAAGAATAATTTTGTTGGGAAATTTGGATGGTATGATGCAGTGAGTAAAAAACCAATGCCTTATGATGACTTCGGTCATGGAACTCATATCATGGGAACCATGGCAGGTGGGAAAAAAATTGGGGTAGCTCCTGGAAGTAAATGGTCTGCTTGCAAAGCATGCGGTCCTAGAGGTTGCTCAAATTTCCTTCTTCTGATTTGTGGCCAATGGGTGGCATGTCCAACGAATGGAAACGAAACTGACAGTGATTGTTCCCACGTTCCTCATGTTATTGGTAACTCTTGGGGTGGGGAAATTGGGAATGACTGGTTTTCGGGTGTTACAAAGGTCTGGAATTCAATAGGAATTATTTCTGTGTCTGCTATTGGTAATATCGGCCCTAAATGTGGAACAGCCAATTCACCCGGGGACTATGATGATGTCATTGGGGTGGGCGCATCTTGCAGGAACGACACAGTTGCCCGTTTCAGTAGCGTTGGACCCTCCAATGTATCCACGAGGATAAAGCCTGACGTAGTTGCTCCAGGTCATAAAATCCTATCGGCATTCAATCTCCATGACAATTCCTACGCAACTTTATCTGGTTCAAGCATGGCGTCTCCTTGTGCTGCCGGCGTTGTTGCTTTGATGCTGGGAAAGGATAAATCCTTGAGTTTTGAAGATGTCAGGTCAGCTTTGGAGGCTGGAAGTTACCACACTAAAGCTTCAGGGCGCGTTTGTTCTGGTAAAGATGACAGCCACTTTCCCAACTTTCAGGGTGGATATGGAAGAATCAGCGCTAGAAAATCTATTGAAGCTCTGAAAACCCGGAAAAGTCAAAATGTAAAATCACCTAGATAAATAATTATGGCCTTTTAATTGAAAACATTTGGAACTGGTGACTCTGTACAACCATTTTATAGAAAATTTTGTGGGGACTAAAGTTTTTGTTTCAAAATTTCTAATAAAAAGGAACTGCCACCATATCGTAGGTTTGAGATTGGGATTCCGAGAGCCACTAACATGTCTCGAGAAAAAAATTGTAATTTGAGCACTCACCTCCTATACATTGTATGAAAATGGATTTTTCCCTTACACAAGGAAATAATTCTATGTAACAAATAAAACACAGTAAACAGTAAACACATACATTTACACAGTAAGTAGAACGCTTAAGTGTATTTTACAATTGAGAATTTAGTTAAAGAATAATAAAAATTTCTTCTCACAAGCGCCATCAATGGACACAGTATTTAGGGTCTTGTATGTAAGTATCAGTTTCATCTTTTTATCATACTTGAACTACTAGCCAAAATACTTCTGTAAATTCTCCCAATTATACAGCTTGTCAGGTCCATCACGGAAAGATTCGGTGGCACCACCCGCTCTGTAGGAACCACACGGGTAGTTTCCTAGAGTTTTTCCTCCAATTGTGTAACGAACGATGTTCAGATTCAGGTCTTCGGGATTCGCGAGTTTCACAATAAATTCATCAACACATGATATACAATAATTTAATCGTTCATAAACAAGTTATTATTCCAGCTTTATGTGACATGTGACAAATACCCACCCAAAACAATTACTATTATTACTTACCACCGTGTAAAATCAATCCAACATGAAGATTTTCTCATACTGAAAAGAAAGCTTTTGTATAACATGGTCAATAGCATCCTCAAGCATTTTTCCCAACACAGCCAGCCACCAGGCAAGTTATGTGCCGCATCCTTCAAACTCGACGAGATTTACCAATGGATTAACAAAATCTTCACATTTCACCAGTAGCGAAAAAGCGTAGAAAACAATAAAATTCTAGCCAACTAATTCATGTTTAACACTACCCCTGCTCCAGCTAATTTACCGACTGCCAGTTTGTCACTGTATCATGTATTATGCATAACTGTTATTATTATTATGTATACCTATACTATAGCTGTGCCGTTTTAACAGTTCCAAATGTCTGCATAGACTTCGTTTGACAAACGAAGAAGAACTCTTTGCCAAAATTCAAATCCTTTCAAAAGTATGCTGTGTAATTATCAAAATGTTTACATGACTTTGGTTACATAAAATTTGACATCCGTGACTATACATGTAGAAGCGTTTCATTTCCTCGGAGATTATACAAATACAAATAACCATTTAGCCAGGTATCAACGTATGTAATGAATTGTTATTGTTTATGATTTCGATTACATCCCATGAAATTCTCATCAAATGGTTAATGATATGAAGTGAAATTTTGGTACTTGACAACACATTCACGGTTTCTAATTTAAATCTTCTATGGTTAAGTCTACAGTGCTTTGGAACAAGAATTCATCCATAAATTCTGAAAAGGCGTCCTTCAATAATTTAATTTATATTATTAGACAGATACCAAAAAGCAGTCAAAACAACACGTGGGATAAGTTTCTTAATGATTCTTCATTTGTAATGGTTACTATGTAGCAAAAATACACCACCTCATTTGACATTTCATTATTTTATTTTGCATTGATGAGGAACACAAACTATATTTACCTGCCATAGTGACATTATAATTGCATGTGCATAAGTATACGCATAATAGAACACTCACCCAGAAGCATTGCATGAAAAAGTATTTTTAAACTATGTTATAATTTTATGTAACACTTGAAAACTTGTAGAGTTTACTTACAGAAAATATTAGTATAAGAATTATTACGCGGTCGTCATAATAATCCATCCGCATCCTTCCTTGAGATGAGAGAAAATGAAAACTTCTTAACCATCCCAAAGTACGTGAAATTGGGAGTACGCGAAATACGATGTTTTGTTATATACTATTAATTAATATATAGATACAGTGAGAAAATGGTAAAGCTCCTAAGCTGAAATGTTTTCATCAAATTCCATCGATCTTCTAAATTTCAGATCTTGAGTCATCTTGAGAATGGAAACCACTGTCAGTGTACGTAGAAATTGAGGCGAACGACTCACCAGACACAATCGAAGAAGGCGAGAACCAGGGTTGGCAGTTTTCGCAAGAACATTGGGATTCGTTGTCAGCAATGTCAGCCGTGGGAACCGGGTTCAGCATTAACGAGCAACGGGGACATATGCATGGAGATTCCAGATGCAAGGATGAATTGCTCTGGTCAATGCTTCGGGGCGTTTCGGGAGTGGCTGGTATAGAGCGCTGTTGAATGCCCTCCGAAACAAGAACTTTGCCCTGCTGAGAAGTAAGCCTGAATCCAGGAGTTGGAGTTGGATTTTGTAAGTTTCGATTGTTGACAGAAACTCTCGAACGGGACTCTACAAGAAAAGATTAACGATTCTATAACATTTGTATGCAACCCTGAACGATGTAAATAATGCCCATCAATTATTGCACCGAAATGATTTTTATTTAAGAAACTTAAAACAAAAAGAGAGATTAAAATTATTAGGAATTGGAAATTATTTTACATCTTTACATGCACATATACTTACCTTCGATTTGGACTTCCAGGTGAAGATGCAGATCCTGAACATTTCCTTGAATGCGATCCCATTCCCTTTTAAAGTCTTCGATTTCCGTCCTCGAGATAGAACCAGGTTTGGCCATGAGACGGGCGTCCATATTTTTTGCAACTGTCTTAAGCCCTAATGCTGCCTCCATAAGTCTTGTTCTTTCGACTTTAAAATAGATACTTGCCGGAGCTTTATTTTTTGACATGATTGCAAAAATTGCAATATTTCGAATTAGCGCTTCCACTTTATTAGTGTACTCCATTTCGGGTCACACCTGTATTGAACACTAATAATTCAAGTTGAGCTAGTGGACTGTGCGTGTTGACACCACCAAGTAACTTTTCAGAATGAGACACCACATTTACGGTAACCAGCCAGCAAGATGCGGCAGGTTCCATAGTTTGTTTTTGTACAAACAATTACATTCATGAGTATTAGGAATATTAAGGACCTACGCTTGCACAAATACTTTTATCTCATGCTTTCATGGTTTCATGCTTTATTCATCAACTAAACTCTAAACGACCTAAAGACGGCCGCTTGTGAAAGAGACGCATTTCTGGCGAAAAAAAACATCAAAATAGGAATTTTCTCTACAGATTGATAGTCGCAGAAAGTAGAAATACCTTCGCCTGTTTTATATGATACAGAGATAAGAAACTGATAGGAAAAGTCATTTTATTGCTATGCTAATGTCGACATTCGGCATGTCAGTTCGTACTTCTTGTTATCCAGTAAATGATTATTTCTTCATTGTATATTTTTGTTCCAATATATCTTCTACACAATAAGATGTGTGGGATTTTAGAGATTCGAATATATGTACTTATGTTCATTAAAGTGAATAATGCATAATACGATAATACTCGTAGGCCAATCATATCAAGCAACTAAAAATTTACTCTACTGACTCACTGCTTTGGAAAATAGAAAACATCTATAGTTTTGGATTTTTACATGAACGTAATCTGTATCTACTTGTAATTTCATCGGCTTCTGTAAAGTATTTTCCTGCGCAGCGGGGGCAGGTTTTGAAAAGATTTGCTGTTGAGCATTTAATATGTGTAGTACATTAATTTTTACACATGTATAAGTCTACATACAAATATGTACCTGTAAAAGAATAAGCAAGAATTTTACGTTGACATTGATATTGGTAGCGACTTTAGACATATTCATATAAACAAATTCCAACTACGGGCTGACAATGACAATGAGTAACTTCATTATATTTTATTTAATGTAGACGATGCGTTGTAAATAAACACCCATGGTTTGGTTAGCCATTTTTGTAACTTTTAATACAGTAATAAGTATACCTGAAAATAAAATCTAAAAAATGTAAAATGTACGTATAGTTAATCAAGCGGGTAGACAATTATCGACGTACTACCAGCAGCAGCAGCCTAGTCGTCTCTACAACGGAGTATTTCCCCAAAACCAAACCATAGAACAGTTCATTTTCAGAAAGCTCGAACTTCCATTTCTGGCCCGACTTCAACCTATCAGAAAGATAGACAGCAAGAGCAAAATACGTCATATTTCTCAGAACGGAATAGTTCTAATTAACCCTATAGTACTAACAAGCCTCAACAACAACAGACTCTGACACTTGGAGACAGTCCTAATGCCCAATATCAAATCCAGATTCAAACAAGAACCTGCCGAGATTTCTCCAACGCACAACGGTCAGTTTGCCCATTTTGGCGGTCATCTTAGTTTTGTCCAAAAATGAAGTTGCATTGTGAAGCA
>JAQFXU010000367.1:0-57916 GCA_034693705.1 Spatulosminthurus flaviceps | reverse complement strand
ATGAATACATTTTTATTATTCTCTAACCAAATTATCAATTGTAAAACACACTTTAGCGTCCGTGATACCGATGGGAGTGGGAGACCAGTCTTATTGTACTGAATCGGGTATATCACGTAAATAAAGTCCAAATGAAATGAAATGATTTTCCTCACTGAATCTCTTTTTGTATTTTTTAAAGGAGAATTCGCATTAACGTTGCTATAGCGCTGAATGTCTCCACATGGAGGCCAATGGCTCTAATAACCTTAAATACAATGACTATATGAGTGAGGAGAAGGAAATCAAAATGATCCCTTAAGTTTCATAACCTTTGACTTTTATTATTACATTTTATTTTTTTTATTATTCCTTGTGGAAACTCTTTGTGACAGGTTGATTTGAAAATTAGTGGCAGCCTTAGAGCACGTGACATTTTCGTAAAGAGGGAAAAGGGTGGTTTTTTAAAATATCGTTTTTTCATTTAATAATAATTGTGTATGAACAATGATTTCTCCCTTTGTCCTACACATTTTTTTAACATTGAGTTTCCCTTCAAGTTTCCCATAAGAGTCTCTTGAAGACTTCTCAACGGTTGGTGACACCGTCGTATTATTTATGCTTATGTGAGCAGAGAAACAAAAATTTTTTTCTTAGTTTTCTTCTTCCCTCTTGTATTTCTTCTCTTCTTTTCTTCTTCTTCTTCTCAGATTCCATTATTAAATGATACACTGGAGCGATTTGACTCTGTGGACTTGGCTGTATAATCATTTTCTTACAATCCTGTCATGCACAATGGAACTCTTTGAGAAAATTCCCTCCCACATTAACCAAATCATTCTAGATCACAAATAGGAGGGAAGGCGATAATTCTTTATGAGAATGTTACATACAATTTCAATCTACCTACCTACTGTTATTACAATCCAAATTATTATTCTACCAACTCCATCATCCTCCACACATTACACCCTCTGGGTCATAAGAGAGAATAAGCCATGGATACAAAGGGGGAAAACACGGGCCTCACTCCAAATACATTACATACATCTAAAAGTATACAGAGAAAACATTGCTACACATTATACGAACACACCGAATCATACACAAAGAGCCATTCATTAGGCAATGAAAGCTAGCGAACCGGAATTTCATTATGAGTTTAATTATAATAATTTATTTCATACGCGTAGTTCAAAATAATCACTTGTTTAAAAAATCCTTTATCTTCTCCCTCCACACACATTGCAAATACATATGTAGGAAAAATAGCATGTGTATCTGCATCAACTCATCCCCATTTGCAAACTTATATACATATAGTATTAATGTAGTAGTATGAGTTTGTACGTATACAGTCCACCCCCTACATTTTTTTCCTTTCATTTCCTTCTCAACTACCACAGGAGCAAGTGTAGAGTAAGAGAGGAAGCAAGTCAAAAAATAACCCTCGATTAACAATTCCATTTACCTAATAAAAATCCTTATCTCAAGACCTATCTTACTATTATTTTATATTCCTTCAAATTAACACATTAAAGTATTAGTACATGAAATCTTATGGCTCATCCCAGTGTACATACAATATTGTATGTATAAGATATTTAATAAAACATCAAGAGATTTGTTCCATTCCCTCCACCCTCAATTACTCCTATACTTTTTCAAATTGAATTTCAAAAACAACTTGTAGTTCCGTCTTTTAGTAGGAAAAAAACTGTTGTTTCCTAAATACTATTATTTCCTAAGAATCCTCCAGCAATAAACAATAATAATTGTATAGGATTTTTTTACCCTTTATTTAAGGTACACAGAGAGCTTAGTTAGAGCTCAGATTAGTTAAATTCTTCCCATTAAATACCCGGACAATTTCGTATTGAATACGAGGGACACTTTTTCTGGGCATCAAAAATAAAATGTATAAAATGTACAGGATAGAAAAATTATTTTACCTCAAATTCACTTATAATGGATATGAGTTTAGTGTGTTGAATATATCAGCGTGTCCTTCATTTTTATACAACCTCAAACCTCAATGGTTCCCCTTGACTTCTGTTACAGTGAGATTTTTTGGGTGAAGTCAGTGGAATGTGGTCGGTGTTTTCAAGAGAAAAATTTAACACAGATGAAATGGCTTGAGGAATGTCCCTTTTCAGAGATACACTGACGACGTCACATTTACACAACCTTATATTTCCTTGTCGTATGAACTGCTGGAGTCTTTGAAAATACAGTCATCGTATTGCTCTCGTCTCTTACTCAATCGTTTTCTTTTCTCTCTCTCTCTCTCTCTGGCTTTTTCTTCACAAAAGAATTGTATGCCATTCCAGAACCTATCTCTTCCCTTAAGCTTACATACTATAACAGAGAGCCCTGTCATTGTAAAGTTCGGGCATTGTCTCCCATAGTAATCATAGGGAGAGTTCTGAGTGAAAAAAATTAATATGTACGTAATTGTCAAAGTATAAGAAGAAGGATTTGAAAAATGTAGTGTTTTTTTTCAAAGAAAAAAAACATTGAAAAATGATGAGTAAGCAAGTTTGATAAGGCTAACACTCCTCTTACAAAACAATCTATTTAGCTTATATAAATAAAGGAGTAAAAAGTATTAAGGAATTCAAGGTAAAATGTCTTTTTTCTTACTGTAAAAAAGGATGATAGTTTCATTTTTGAAGGCTCTCCCCCTATTTTCTAGAAAAATCACTCTGTTTTGATTTTAAAATAAATAAATTAATAAAAATAAACTAATTGTAAGTATAGGATTATATTGAGTGTACATTATGGGATAGGATTTTAACAAGAATTGAATCTAATTACGGAGGAAATCAAAACTAAGGGGATCAAATTTTAACTAAAAATTGCAAAAAAAAACTCCAACATTGCATTGTGCAGACCAGGACTGAGAAAATGCCCTACAATTTACATGCAATAGGTTACATAATGGTGATGACTTCCACATATATGTATATCCAGCATTGGCTAATAATGATTTAAAAGTGAAATGTTATGAGAAACTCACAAGAAATGAGGGAAATCCCACATGTGATAAAAATCTAATATAAGAAGAAGGCACATGAGCCAGTAATAGCTCTTAAGTATGAGGGAAATCTCACATTTGTTATGTACCTTCCCTCCGACTGTCACTCAGGGTTTCTCTATACGTTTTTAACATGGCTAAGTAGAATATTTGAATGGGAATCCTCCTCGTAATATCCTGGTACTGGGCTAATTAGCAAAAGACCTTAACTTTTTCTCCTGACAGACGAGGAGCTTGCGAGACTGGAAACACATGTGAAAATTTTATGTGTACACACTCGACCTGATTATGTCAGTTCCGGAGAGAAATGTCTTTCTTCCCTTCCACCATTTTAAGTATGTGTAGACTGTGGCAATATTCATCGAATATTTCAATCTTGACACAAGTGACTTGGCACTATATAAATAATACACACACATACACGAGTAAGATCCGATTTATGAAGACAGGAAATTCTTCTTCCGGAGGAAATATATTGACCTAACCCTAGACAATTTTTATGAATGAGTCCAACATGTATTATTTCATACTGGAAATAATACAGCCTTCTTCAGGCATAAGTATCTACTCTACATAATAAGAAAAACTATACTACAGTTCGGAAATCCAGGATGCGGGAAGTATACCATGGCATTTTTACAAACACAATCAACCTTCTTCTCCTTCCACTCCAATGTTTTTTTCCAAATGTATTTCCCCATCATATCGGATATGAATGAAACGGTCCAACTTCCCATGTTTTATAGAACCCTCCATCCTTGAATGAGCTTTCGAGCTTCCACTTCCTTAGGGAGAAAAATCCAGTGGTTTGTAAAATCTGGGAAATTCATCAATCAAATTCCAACTCATAAAATTATTATTTCAAGCTATACAAGACAATTTCTATGTAATAATTCTAAAAAAGTAGGTTGAAATCTTTTAGCCAAACACTCACGCCCTCTGCCTTCGTATGATTGTAGCTTGAACTCTAAATGGTCTTTGTCGAAAAAGGTGCACATAGTAAAGTGTATGGCCCTACCTGAGAAAATCTCTGTTGGCAGGTGTGTATACTAAATCCAGGTAGACTTTCCTATACTGTAATGTGTAATAAGTACAGGGAAAAACTTGAGAGGTCGTTGGAGCTACGGTTGAGCTTCAGCTCCTTCCTTCTTCTCCCTCACAGTTCCATTTCACATAAAGCCATCTCTTATTAAAGTTACCTGAGTGAGCTTATCTTTATTAATGATTGTCAAGTTCTGCTCACAGGTAGCAGCTAGGGTGTTTCATGTATAAAAGTGCTTCTACTTTTAACCTCATATTTTTTAGTACGTTAAAAATCCATTTAAACTTTTCTATTTAAACACTTTAGATGAGGAATACTCATGTTGTTTTGAAATTATCAGGTATATTATTGTGCACAATTTGTTAAAATGTGAATACTTAAAATATAGGAAAGTTCCACACTTTTTTTTTAGCTCACAAGAGAGACATGATTTGCCATAGTCAAATATTGACTATTGAAGCCATACTATTGTTTGGGAACGAGTACTTCAACTTTGAATATTTCAGCTTAATAAATCAAGAGGAGAGAAAGAAGTGACAGGATTTTTAAATGGTGATAAAAAAACTCTCAACGTATACATATAGAGGTGTGTAAATATTTTTTATACAATATTTTAATGTACTGTAAAAGTCTATATTAAAACTCATATTGTTTTTGTTATTATGGGAGAAGATAAAATGTATAGTCCCATAGGGTTAAGAGGATGAGAGAGGGGAACTATGGATTTTTTTCCACTCATCATCATCATATCTTTCCGAGTATAAAAATAATGGGAAAAATATTTCCCTATAAATATACATACATAAATTTAGCCAATATCTACTATAATAGGAATAAGGATGTTGAAGGTAAAAAATAATCTAATCTTTTCCCCCCCTTACTCTATGTAACGACGTAATTATTATTAATTTTCACTTGATTAATCAAAAAGGTTTTTTTTATCAAGGCAAAAGGGTAGTAATTCTGAGAGGATTTTCCCAACAAGGGCAAACACCCAACTCAGTAAGTAACTGAATACATGTTAAAAGTTAAGTCAAATATTACACACCAGGGTGTATAGAGGAATAGGACAGAGATTGTTTATTTTACGATTATGAGGAGACTCACTGGAGGCAAAATCTCGATAAGAATAATAATAATAAATAAATTATTTTTACTCTCATGATTTGACTATATTATTATTTACTTCTATTTACTACTACCAACTAATTTCCATGATAATTTCTAAATGAACGTGTGCATGTTCGTCCCCAGCACCATTCCAATATTTCTAGGTAGTTGTAGGAGAAGCATGAGAAAGGGAGAAATGTTGTTTGTTGTCATTAAAATTGGATACTACACCGCTCGTTTTTCCTTTCACTCCATAACATATTATTTCTCTAGAGATTCTACACCAGCAATTATTATTACAGTAGATTCCATATACAGTGGTTCCCCCTAACATGGTGTTTCCTCTACAGTGGCAGACTAAAATCCTCCCCAGAGATTTCCCGTGCTTCAGGTCTACCCTATAGTGGCAGGGTTTTTGAAAAATCTCCATATAGTGGCAGAATTTTGAAGAATTTTGGTCTTTTTAATGTCATTTTCCCTCGTTTTGAACAAAAAATTGCATATTTTTAGTCAAGTAAAAGGTATTACGTTGTATGAATTCAGAATTAAGTTCTGACATAAAGCAATGGAATTTCTTCTAATTTTCCGATTATGCCTTCAGAATTAGCATGACCTTAAATCTTAATAGGGAAAATGCATGGAACATTATAGTGTCAGAATTTCTGGGATCCCTTGGATGCCACTATATAGGAAATATACTGTACAATAGTATTTGCTGACTCCCCAATAAATTATTATGATCGCTTAGCTTTTATTTTTTTCCAAGCTAGCTAAAAACCTTCCAAATTGCTTACTCAGCCATTAAAATACTTAAATTACGTACGTACGCTATCGGAGAAAAACATTAGGAGGCTTGGAAAAATTAACGTCATTAATTTTTAATTTTGTTTTTTTTCTCTACGTGTATAAGGTAACTAAAAATAGACGGAGCGTAGAGGATCTTCTTACATTTGACAAGCTCACCATTTTGACAGGAGGAACTTGAGCCTTATTGTTGTAGAATGCCATTAAGTGCTTCATATTTATTATAGAGTGCTTCATGTATAGATAAATTGTATTAAAATATAGAAAACAACATGAAGCTGAGAAGATTCTCTTACACTTGATTACCATTATATTGGCCCTTGAGAAAGACAGTTGACAGGGGTAGGTCCTAACGGATCAACTTATTTTTTCCTGGAGCTCTTTGACAAGAAATATATGTTTTTATAGATAAATAGTAATAATAATAATAAATTGGGAAAATATGGATTTTTATCTTTGGATTTATCCCCTGGGCTTATCAGTCGTTGCACACGTTAAAACTGGAGTGATTAAATTGTGTAAGTTTTCTCGAGAACATGAGGATTTTTGTTTACCCTCTCCTATTGTTCCCCTTCCAGGAATTATTATTACTACGCGTAAATAATCAATAAGATTAAGTGAAATTTTGCATAGATAAAGTACTCGTCAATTTGTTTTACACAAGCAAGTTTTTCCCCAGTGATTGTGTATGTGTGGGACAATATAAGAACATTGTACTGATTAGGACTCAGCTTATGTCATAGTTTTGGAGGGAACTGTATAATAATTGTGAGTTTATTTTTATTTATAGAAAAAAAACCTTGCATTAAAATTTGTTTTTTTCCTGCATTGGCTCATATGGAAATGTAATGGTCAATGGTCATCACTATTGCAAATGGATTATTTTTGAAGGTAAAAAAAATACATAGGGATTATAGCTATATGAAGGTGAAAATGTTGTGCGTGGTTGTATGTAAAACGATTTCTCACGAATAATCTTAACAAAGAAAAATTTGTAAGGAAATCTTGTCTATACTTGAGGATTCATCCACAACTCTTGGTCAATTTATGTTGGACTTAATTATCTATGGATGTTCCTTGAGCTCAATGGGTTTCCCTTACTTTTGTCTTAATTGAGATGGGATAGGTTTTTCCAATGTAAAATTCCTATATACTTCCTTCATTTGACTGGTATGCGGATTAACGCCTAGATATTGTTGCTATAATTTTGACACAGGGTTTTGTACTATTTTTACGCGGAGAATAAAAATTTGTTTTTGAACATTTTTGGAATTGAAATTTTTGGATATTTTTATTATTGACTTGTGGGACTTGTGCCCACAGTAGTAAGCTTAAAAGAGTGTGACTGCGATGAAAGTCAATGTAGCGTTGGTAAAGGGCGGGAGTAATGACTAAGAATTTTGCTCATTATCCGGATGGGAAAAAAAGTTTTTTATTTGTTTTGTAAAATCCAGGATAATAAAAATAAGGAAAAAGTTGAACATGTAAGATTATTTACAGGGTAATCTGAGGAGTTGTGTGGAGGTGAGAGAGAGATTCCTCATCTTAAGTTATGTACATAAGGAAAGGAAAGCTTATGTATTGTCTAGGATGTTCTCTGTGTCTGTTGATACTCGAGGTTTTTCTCTGTAATGGAGCATCCTTTGAGAGAGACAAGCCTTGGACAAAGTGTTATGTGTGCAAACCACGTAAGAACAAGTTGCTGCTCACACACAAACCAACACACGGGATAGATACGGAGGAGTGATATAGATGAGATGTGTGTGTGTGGACGGAGAGTCCTAAAAGTAGTGGACGAATATTTATTGTTGGTCACTTCGGACTTTGCATGTATATTCATTGAATTTTCCATGAGAGGCTAGTAGCTAGTTTTCTCACACACACACACACATACACTCACATAGTCACATAGCATAGACCAAAGAGAAGGAACGAGTTCTTTTGAAGCCGTCAAGAAATAAATGACTTGAGCCAATGAGAGACATTTACATTCAGCTCGCAAATTCATTATTGTTTTTTCACCTCGTTCGTTTGAACTTTTGCGACGATTTACAACATAAAGAAATTTAGACATTTTCACATCTCTCTTTCATTTTATTAGCCATCAACCATCACGTATTTGCCATACAAGTTAAAGTGTGGTTATAATATGTGGTTCAGGTCAAAATCTATCTCTCTCTCTCTCTCTCTTTCTACTTATTTTTTCCCTAGTCTTCATTTTTACATGTAAACATAATAAAATATGTACACCAACCTACATTAACCCTTCCCTTAATTTACTACTTATCAGAGAGAGAGAGAGGTATATTAGTAATAGATACAACTAATACAACTAATAATCAATCGCAATAAGTCTCCTTCCCTCTCTCCCTTCTTAAAATGGAGAGCTAAACAACTAAATTACCACATGCCTCCGCTCTCCATGTTTACATATGTACATTACGTAGCTCTTCCTCATCCCAATTACAGCATACCGTCATCATTCCCTTTCTGGGAAGCTTTTAAAAATTTTATTTACAAAATCAAATAAATAAATATTGTGGAAAAAATAACAAGGAAAAAATGTCAAAACACGTGGACAAAATCCTTTTCTCATATTGCAATTGTTTCGGCGAGGAACTGAATAGGAAATAAGTGAGAGGAATCTCACAGGTAATTATTAAGCAATAGGATTTTTTTTATTATTTATTCTAGCTAAAGAGGAAGACAGGAAAGATTTTTCTATAAAAGTCATCCCATAAATTCTAATGGGATGATTTTAGTGAGCAAGGGATTTACACGAGGCTTCTTTTATTCTATAGCTTTGACCTATTATTTGAGTAAGAGCCCATGTATTTCTCGTAAGGGGGTAGAAAAATCAAATACTAATTTGTCATTTGGATTTAGAGTAATTTGATTTGTAGGAGGAAATATAAAGTAATTGATGAGATTTCCTAGGTAATTTTTCACCATTTAATATTAAGTCGAGAGGATTTTCTAATGGAGAAGCCTTGCAATAAAAAGGTCAGCCTATTGATTTTTTCTCTCTTTCAAAGATGAAGTTCAAGTTATTATTACTTGAAGAATTTTCCTTTTGATTTATGTCACCTTAGTGGTGGTAACGTTAAAGGAGAAAAATTCTCTTGCTCTTTTGCTCTACCTCTTCTAAATATTTGGAGGAGATAAAAAGAGTGAATAATTTGCTCGATAACTCACTCTTCTATTTGGTAGTTTCCATTGCATTCTCTCTCTCTCTCTCTCTCGTAGCTACTGATTATATAAATTTCACATTGTTTTCAAATTGACATGTAGGCAGTTGAAAGTAAATTATATGATGCTGAGGAGAACTTAACCATTTAAATTCTTTCCAGTAATTCATTATACTTTAAAAATGTGTATCCACAATATACTTGAGGCTTGTTCTTCTTTTTCTTAATGGCCCCTTCCTCTACTCTATGTACATATACTACTCCAAAAAATCATTACTGTGCAGAGCATTATAGTTGCAACTTATCCCTTAAAGTTTTTAGTAGCTTCATCTTATACGTTACATGTATACACAGGCCTTTAATTTCCCACACTGCGTCTTTCTACACGTTTCTGCTCCCTTTTTTACCAAATGACTAATAACTTACATATGAGGTTGGAAAATCATTTTTATGGGTAAACCCATTGATTGATTTTTTTATTACATGTCCTTAATTCTATTTTTTTTGCATAAAATTGGAATTTTTATATTAAGTAAAAAAAATTATAACCCTTTTCCCCTCATCATCATTGCCCTTTATGAACATTAAAGAATTTTTCAAAAAATCTGTCCATTAATCATAATGGAAATATTGCCTTCTTTTAATGTGTCCCATCTATATATATACGCTACTATTATAAAATCATATACTCACTCTGTATATAGAGGGTGTTATTAGTAAATGAAAGAATCTTGACTTTTCCTTGGGTTTTTCTCTGCTCTGTACTGTACTATACTCTAGGGCTAAAATCCTTTGTAACCCTATAAAGGAATAATGTACACCTTGGCAAGTTATTATTACGTCGTTTTCAAGGGGAAAAAAGCAATTTCTTTGAATTTTTATCAAGTCAAAAATGTTGGAATCTCGGGTCTTTGAACACTTTAGACTCCTTCCAGTCCTTCCTTTCTATATTACAAAGGAAGAACATGATGTTTAAGGCACATAAAAACCTCACGTGGAGACTTGGAGCATTACCGATGCTTTTTCCTATAACTATATATCCATACATTACGTTGACATATGTAATGTGACAAAATTCATGTGCATAGGCTATTTAACCATACACTACAACATACATAATAGGTTTATGAGTAGACACAAGTTTCACTGGAATGAAGGATAGCCTTTTAACAAGGGGTTTATTATAGAATTCAGGGAACCACTGCACTTTTGAACATATACGAGGATCCTCTTAACTTCTTTCTTCAACCTTCTACTTCTTGCTTAGATAGCTTGAGCTTGTATAAGGTTAATCTTAAGTAAAAGCGTATATGGGCTGTATGTATAAGAACCTAAGGGGATTCCATCCCTGGAAGTTATAATTCCCCCTTTTCCAGGGTCTTTTTCTTATTCTTACCTACGTATACTTTCCATGGTATTACCTTAATGGGACCTCGCACATTAAACCATCCATTACACAGAGGATTTTCAATATAGGCATATGGATTGAGAAACAAGAGAGAGAGAGAGAGAGGAACATGCCATATTAAGCATGTACAGAAAATACTTATTATTACTTGAACTCGCACTTACTTTACCCGTAAGTTCCTCCATGTGTTTATATTTACTATGCATAGTTACTAGTATAAGGGCAAGATTTTTGGGAGTCCTCAAAAATCCCAAGTCTTCTACTCTACGTACCTGTACTGTACATACACCGTCTGTATATGTGGAGTATAATGAGAGATGAATTCTAAAATGGGGAAATGCACGTGTAGGACGGACAGGACATACGTGAAAACATAGTATGTATAGCTTTGTGTGTATATGTAAATGGAAGGGAGGAAAATCTTTGGAGGCAAGTCGGACGTAAAGGTATTTCTGTTTTTTTTTCACACACAACATTTTGTTCATTTGGGTTTCGTCTTGTAAGTTTTATTGTATCCTATCAATATAACTTGATATGATACAAAAGGCCAGGCCTATCAACTTTTATCCACGCACAATACACCTGAGTACTACGCTCTTGTGTGTGTGTGTATTTTTTCTCTATAGAGTTTACACAGAGTGAGGTACAGGATTTACTATAAAGTGTATTTCCCACTTTTATCTCTGTATAAACACACGTATATCTCTCTATGCACAAAGGCGTCCAATCTTGTACCCTACTAATGTCTATAATGTGTTGGGTTGGAGGAACCTCTTCTCAAGCCTCTGTACCTTTTCGTCTCTATACACGCACGTATACATACAGGTACATCATTTAAAGCTGTCTGTATACATGTGTGTGTGTGTGTGTATGTGGAGCTCTGATAAAAGGTATAGAGAGAGAGAGAGAGAAAAATGGGAAAGGTGAGCTTCAACCTCGACAACCACCTCCAGAGATTTTCCAATGGTCTTCAACCAACCACTTTAGGCCCATCTTCATCGCTCTCTTCAGCTCTTCACACACACACACACAACAACAACTGCAAATATGCAATAAGATTGGAAAATATTTTTCTTCCCTCCTGCAGTTGCATGCGCTGCATCAACCCCAAAACTAATACTAAAAACTCTCCTCACTTATACTACATTTCTTCGTTCCGGCAATGGAAATTCCTTGAGGTATTTTTATTTACAAAAACTTTAACAACGAGCTTGTTCCCGGAGATATTTTGTAGAACACTCAACTTTTCTATTGAAAAACTATAGATTTTTTTTGTAGAGGAGAAAAATATCAAAACAAGTGTCCAAACTAAGAGATTTTTTGGTGAAATATAAAAGTGAGGGTTATAAAAGTGAATTAAAAAGAGTGAATTTATTATACAAGAGAGTGAATATAATATAAAAATTTCACCCTTGGAACTTCTCTCTCTCTCATATGGAAAATACTCAACTTGGACAGCCTACGCGGACTCAATTTTTAAAGCACGTGTGTGTCATCAGTGGAAATAATCAGTCAGATGTGAAAGCTTTTGAGTGTGATCCTGATAAGATTTACGTGAATTTACGTATATAGGGAGAGCTTCTAATTATTCCTATTGGATTCATTTTTCTTTCCTTGTGGGCTCAAACAAATATATATTTTGTTTTGAAAAAAAAATACTTTGGAAATATTAAAGTATATGTTCAAATGTTATGAATTTTTTCTTGTGCACGGTTGGAAAATTTTGGATACTTGATCGGGTAAGGAGACTTTCTATATAGAAAATAATAATATTTTTTAACCGCCTTTTAGTGCTATCAGTTACATATGATGGCTAAAGTTGTGAGTATGGCGGTAATAGTGGTAATAAATGCTCATTGTAAAATTTCATAGTGTGTAATAAGAAATTTGTAACCGCAAGAACTTGGTACACATTTGCGTTTGACAGGGCCATATAATACATATGCGCTTAGGGCAACTCAACAGGCTAATATGAAGTAATGACTTTCTATATTATCATTCTCTCTCGTATTATTGTAGCATCATTAAAAATGGTCTACACTGATTTTGTCACATGGAAATTTCGAAAGGAAGTTTGATAAGGGACTCCCGTTTAATTTAACTTCCCCATAGTAAATATTTATCAGCTCTACATATATTTTTCTCCTACGAAAGTAAATGTTATTTATTTATTTACTATACCCTGTGTACTTTACTATTTATTTACTATACCCATACTATATGCATTAGTTCAAGTTTGGATTTTATTTACAAATGACCAGCACGTACTCTCCGCTCCAGGAGAGATAATACTAAAACTATGTACACGGAATATTTTCTCTTGTCAATTTACAAGCTACTATATCATTTTACAAAAAGCTATACCAGACTTCCTAGATCTTCGACTTGGATATTTTCAATGCGTAGTTTTAATGTGTTATCTCTGGTTGAATAAAAAGCTCCAGTTGTAATGTAAAATTCAAGTTATCGAGAGATTTGGGTCATGTGGGGAATTTTCATTTGCGACAAATACTATTAAGAAGGTGTTGCATTTATGCCTCCAACACTTGTGCCAATGCGAATGGAATATATTTAACATTAAATATTCCTATACACTCAAGGTTGTCAAATGTGTCTCTTAAAATTGAATGGGAAAAATAAATTAGCATTCTTTATAATATTAGCCTACGCTGCTAATTAGATGAAGCTATACTTTCGTGTATGGAAGACTGCTAAATTTTATGAGTAAACAGTAGGAATAGGTTTTCCTATGACCTACTGTATCACTTGAGGGTGAGGAAATGTAGGGAGAAAGAGACTTTTGTTCAAAGCTGTACAAGACTCCGACTACGACGACGTCGACGAGAACAACAACAAAACAAGAAGAACAGTAAACATACAAGTGATAGTAGACACATGTTTTCTCATCCTGGGAACATTCTGCGAATGTTTGATGATACAAGCTCAGGGCGGGGATATAAGCAACAAATTTATGAACATTAGAGTGGGAATTGAGGTGAGAAAAAAAAGCGGAGTCTACTATTCTCAGAAGAGAGTGCGCGAGAGAGTTTGTATGCAAAGAAAAAATGAAATCAGAAGGAGTTGATATTTGAAGGAAGAAAAGAGCTCCAGGAGAATTTAACACGGAGCTGGTGTGACTTTTTTTCGCCAATCTCCAACTACTAAATTTTTCTCCGTGTTTTATGCCCTGCCCTATGGTCAAAAAGACGGGGCCGGGGTCGTTATTTATCAATTTGGCGTGTTTAATAGCTTGACACTAAGTTCAACGTGGCAATTAATTAAAAGCTTTCCCAACTCCTTACACACACACACCATACCGCTACGGGTTATTATAAAGATCAGGACCTAACCATCAAGCAAGGGGCTTTTGAAGCATCCTCTAAATGAGGCACTGCCTCCGCTGTATATTTTAGTAGTTTAGGATTTTTCATTCCTTAATAATGTGAGAATTTGTATTGTAGTACATAGTTGGTATTTCTATATGTAGGATTATAGAGGGGAAAGAGTGTAGGATTTCTGTGTGGCATTATATTAGTTGTAAATATTATACACTACGGCTACCCCCGTATGGACCTATGGAAACATAAAGCTGTTGCACAAGTCATTAGAGGAATGCACAATTTTTTCATCCATTCTCCCATTATAATTATTATCATGTGAGTGAGCATATCCTCACTGTTCAATTATTATACTTGAAAAACATAGCTTACATAGCTTAGCACAGATATTTGTGTGCATATGCATACCTATGCATTTGTTATGTGCGCATTTTATGCATGAGGATTATAAACAACTACCAATCCACAATGATGCGGAATTGTAACCCACACTTATCTCTACACTATCCATTTGCCTCTGAGACAATAATTTTTTTTTGAACCTTGCCGAATTTAATCCTCTTATAACTGCGGATTTTTTCTCCTCAACTCCCTCTCCATTTGATTCAATCAAGCCTTGTAAAATCCTTTAATTTCATCTAATCTCCCTTTAATCCCTCTCAGCCAAGTCAGGTCCAATTTAAAGTATTTTTTCTCTCCAGCCGCACTCATCCCATATGATATACTTACCCAGCAATAATTCTACCACTTACTCCAGCGCACTATTCCAAGGAGATAATAATTAAAAGCTTGAGAGCATGTACTTACAGAATAATTAAAATCCAAGGGAAATTGTTATTTGCAATTTTAATTCAATCAATTCCTTGTTATAATTATTCCCCGCATATTACAGTGACTGACAATTTGACACCGTAACATGAAATCCTAGTTCTTAAAGTTGACCGGCTATCCTTGCAATGTTCAATTGTATGACAACTTTTTCAACAATCACTTTTTTCTGGAAGAACCTCATTTTGCGGAAGCAATAATTGAATAAGAAAATGTCATAAGAGCGAGAGGGAGAGTTTTAAGAAAAAACCCATAATTTTATTATAAAATTTAAAATATTAGGGTAGCTTCAGCATTCGCTGTATCGAGTATAGTTAAATAGTATGTAAATCATAGGAGAATTCCATGAGCTTACTCATGGGAAGAGTGAGTTCCTTAGAGAAGCCCCTTCAACACGTCAAAGTATATGAGGAGACAAACAAAGCTAGAAGAATCCTGTAGTGAGCGGAGGCTGTTGGAGTGTATGAAAGTAGTATGTAAATGTTTGGATCTAAAAGGTCCTCCTTATTTATCCTGTAATAATTATGTGTAGATTTGTGAGTGTAGGTGTGAGTATAGACTGTATAGCTATCTATAAATCCAATATGGGCTATCTTAGTTTGAATTACGGTTATGTTCCCCATGATTTGTCACCATCTTCCTTTAATTTGCTTCCTATAATGCTCCTACAATAACTACCAGAGTGATGCATGTTTACAATAGAAAAAAACGCTGTTTCCAAGTATATCCAGTGCTGACTCACTATACTGTTGTAGGACTCCATCATGCATGGGTACATAATACATGTATATTTATAGCAGCTGTTTTCAAATGCATTTACATTACATGGAGCGTTTAAATGGCTGAGTGTGATTTTGCGGGAGATAACTCTATGAGGAAAGGACATTGCTGTTAACGTTGTCATAAAGGTGGGGGTGGTGATGACAAGAGGGATTTTTAAAGCACTTCTCTCACCTGTAAATAATAAAAAAAAGTGGGATTGTATCTCAAGACAAATAATGCAGTAGGAATGAGCAGGATCTGTCTATAATCAATGCACAACACTTGAAGATCTTCTCGTACTTTCTTGTATTGATCATGTATGACGATACGTTAGAAATACGCGGGGAAGAATTAAATGTGTTTGTTGTTTGTTGTGTGGAGTAAACCTGACTGTGGATTTTAGTGTAATTGTGTTGGAATTCTACTTAGGGAATGGTCAATGTTCATGTGTGTGTTTGTGTGTGTGGTTGAGGATAAGATTTTGTAGTTGGAGGCAGAGCAAGATAGACCAAAAAAGTAATGTGGACAAGTAAAAAGGGCACATAAATGGTCTGCTGATGGTCGATAGGAATTTACTATAAGGTAATGTAACAACAAGGAAAAAGAACATGGAAACTTTCACGTTCAGCATCAGCTTGGATGGTTTTGCAATAATCTCAATACTTCAAATCCTATTAGTCGTGTTCTCGTTATTCCTCCAAGCGATCATCAGCGTCGCTCATATCAATGACTATACATCATTTTTTCGAGTAGTTACATTCAGTCAGGTTGTCAGGGCGATGTGTTTGTACATATAATAATAATAATAGTAGTAGTTGTAGTAGTAGTAGTAGAAGTAGTAGAAGAGAGCCGAACCCTCATCCTTTCCATGTATGTTATTCTTTCCTTTGAGGTGCAGTACTATTCAGTATATAGTAAACAAGGTGTATGTCTATTCGTGTGAGAGATTGGAGTGAGAACATCTTTCTAAGCTATCTTTAGTCTGTCAATATATTGCAGACAGTGTATGAGGGAGGCCACTATTATTAATTGGTTCCAATCCTTAATCTACAAATAGCATGATGAGGGCTGAAGACACATGATAAAAAATATTATTTTGCGTTGGTGGGTCTCTCTCTCTCTCTCTAAAAGGTCCAAACATCCTTCACGACAAAATTCATCCCCATTTTTTCTCTCCTACTCCTCATAAAAATCCAGGAGTGAAAAATTTCTTCAGAAAATTCCAACTTTTTTCCCCAATTTTCTTTCAGGTGTCTTTTAATTGTTTAAAAACAAATAAAAAACTTGTTTTCATATTTTTGCTATTTTTTAACATTCATTTTTTCTGGGGTCACTACACCAAAACCATGACGTATACAACTGGAAATCCATAGGTTTTACTCTACTGCAAGCTCCCTATAACGGAAATGATGGGTTATGTTATGGAAGAGGAAATATTTTTTTAATTGCTTTGTTCATCTCTGGTATATTCTTAAATTATCATCTTGTCACATCCAGTATATTTTTACACACACATTTATGCATTTATCTAAGGATTTGACTGCAGCTTACATAATCTCTCCTATACCAATACAATATCAATAATAACCCCTTGAGAAGGGAAGATTTTCTCCCCCTACTCCATGACACAGCTGATAGATAAGTGTGTTTTTTATACACACTGTTGGAAAAAGTACAGTTCAAATAGGATCCTGTCACTGTATCAAATGTGGTAATAATAGGCTATGTGAAATTTTAGTATCCAACTGTGGCTATCGGCAAGGTGATCCTGTGGCTATAATAAAACGCACACCAGTTCTACCATGATGCTCTCGATACAATAAAAAAAATCTCGTCTCTACAAACACATTTGTCCTGACAGTTCCTAACTACATCCCCATGTCTTACAACTCCTATCTACCTCCATGGGATTGATGGGAAAGACAGGAGTGAAGAACCTACCTGTGGCTATGCAAAGTACTATGTACATAGTAATATTCGTGTGAGTGTACAAAGGGCAAGGAAGGAGCTCCAAAGTTGACTCCATTTGTAGGAGTTGGTGTCAAAAGTCAATAGGCTGGCAAACAAGGAAAGTTGCATGGATCATTCTTCTATTTCAATAATAATAATAATAATAATTACATCCATAAATATCCTTGCAGTTCCATAGTAGAAGAATTGGATTTTGTTCTATTTGGAATGATCAAGATAGGATCCTTTATTGAAAGGATGTATAGGAAATTGAAAAGGGATTATATCATGTGAGTCATGCTCTAAAGATTGATTTCTATTTGAAGAGCATTGAGAATTGTGTAGTTTATATATAGAAAGCCAGAATGATTGGATTATTTTATTTTATTCAATCCCACATCAAATAATGATTACATTCCACGCTTGATTTGATTTGACAATTTTTATTTGGATTTTTTCCCTACTCTCTATGAATTTTACTACCCCACAATATTTCCACGCATTTACGCTATTTCTCATATCAACCTTTTCCTTGAACAGATGTACAATTTATTGGTACTGTTCTGGAGCCATACATTAAATGAGAATGAACAGAGGAAAATCAGAGATTGGATTGTTAAAGGAAATGGATCGAGAAAGTTTGGCCTGGTTTTTTTTTGCTGGTGACACTATTATATCAACCTACGCAGTAGAACCTAGGGAATAACATGTGCCATTACCTCTGAAGTTGATGGGGTAGAGAAAGATAAACTTTTTAGCAACTAAATCCACCATACCTTAAATAATATAATTATTATGACGGAAAGGTGATTCTCCTTTAAGTTCTTCCTTAAGTTTGGCTTTTGTCTAAGAAATATTGTGTAAGAAAAAATTGGATGTACATTTAAGTAGTGAGAGACTCAGACTTTCGTCAGATCCTCAGAGGAGTTAAAAAGCTCAAGAAGTTTCGAGAGTGACAGTTTTTTCTCCATTTAAGGTCTTCAGAGTGATCATTTTACTTCCACATACATGCACAACCTCTCATCCTCTAAACTAACTAGTTAAGCAATTGGCTAGGACAGGACATAGGAATAATGTCACCAAAAAACTCTGTCCATTTATATTCGCAAATGGAAATGCTCTTTTCCCTTATTCCTTCACCAAAAACATGTTCAAAGCTTTTTTCAAAATTAAATTTATCCTTTCCTCTCTCCAACAACCAGAACTTCTAGTGTCAATGTGCTCTTTCCAAGCAAAAAGCGTCTCCAGGATGGGAAATGTATCCTTCAAAGGTCCACAGCACCTTGGCTTATTTCAAAGAATCCCTGGGAAATGTCTTGGAGGATCGGATCTTTTATTTTTAAATTCAATCTTGGACCCTTTCCTTTCATTCCCTCAAGGTTGGGGCTCTTCTTTTTCCTTTACTTGTAATTCAAATGGGTAGAACCTTTCACATGAACAAGATCTCTCTTGACAAATTATCTCATGGAAAATAATAATAATAATGTTGCATTAAAAGAAGGGAAGCGCAGAAATTTTTATCTCTCATATGGTTAAGACTTGTCTATGTTAAGATACCAAATGGAGCTTAGAGCTGGATTGTCACAGCTGGTGTCATTTGTTCCTAGAGATAAAGCACTTTTTTCTTCCTTTCTCTCTCTCTTCTCTACTAAAATATTTTCATTGGGAGGAAAAATTCTGTCTTTTCCGCATGCATATATAGGATTTTTAGACGTATGTGTGGTAATTATGTAGAGAGAGAGAGAGAGAGAGAGAGAGATAGAGGAAACACCCTTTGAAACCAGTAAATAATGCAATAATGAATATGGTCGTTTTTATGACCAATTTAAACGAATTTCTATGAGTGTACGGTAAGAGCATTAAAGCATGGGCTTGTTGTTCTTCTTCTTCTATGTGTGAGACTTTGAGAGAGGTTGGAGCGGAAGCGTAAGCATTAAATGCTCATTTGCATTTAAAGGGATATGTGATTTTTGCATGGGCTCACAAGTTTACCTCATTTAAGTAGGCATATATAGGATTTTAGTATATGGAAAGTAAATTCTTTCCTTCTTCCTCTCCTTAACCCTTTATGCTCTAAAGAGGGAGAGAGGGAGACAGAAGAGGAAAAAAGAAGGAAATTCCTATGGGCCCGGATGATTAAGGGTTAACAAGAAATTGGGAAAATTCAAATTAAAAGCTCCTCTTTAAAAAGTATACCTTTATAGTCCCCAATGATTAGCATTACGCAGGTGAGGTCTAAAGCTGAGAGCTCCGTGACTGTAAGGATAAAACTGTGAGGGAAAATGTCTAGAATGCTATGAGATTCTCCCGTGGCGTTGGTATTTGGTAATGTGTGTTCTAAATAAAAGTGACATTGAGAGTAATTTTCTAACTATGAAGAGTCATTGGAAGTGTTTTTCGTAATCATAAATTATTTACCAAATACCGGTAAGATTAGACAATTATTTTTTTTAATACTTTTACAACTTGAGAAGACTTGATTTTTTGTTGGGTCTGACGCCATCGATTATTTGAGCTGTAGGTTTTATCTGGAAGATTCCGAAAATTCAATGGTAAATAAAATAAGAAATTGAAATCCCTCTGTACTTTCATTCTTTATCAGAAAGTTAATAGATTTGAATAAAGAGACGGAGCTGATAAAAGGTTAAGCTTAAATTGTTCAAAGGCCCTGTGAATACAGTGCAGTGTAAATGTGTGTAGGAGGAGAGGGGGAAAAGACCTATTGCTCAGGGTGAGTAAACAAATGCCATGAGTTTCTATGTGAGAATTCCAGGAAGATATCCGAAATATTTTCTAGACTCTGACGCAGTTGTTTACAAATATTTGTTCTGGATTTAAAGTTGTAAGATTAAATGTTATAACTCATATGACTGGGTATCTTTTGTAGGGAAAAAATGTTTTTTCCGGGATCTACTATAGTAAAAGTTGGTAATGCCAAGTTTACACAAACTTCTTGTCCATAACTGTCAATTTCCTCACTTTGAGTTTTTCTGGTTTTTATCAGAAACTTATTTACAACTAAACAACCATTTCCCCCATGTGATTTTTTTCTCTCCATATGTATAAGTCTTTATCATTTAACTGTATGTGCAGGGGCACTTGGACAGAGACAGGCTCTGTGGACAAAAAAGGCACTTTTTCATTTCTCGAGCTACGGGATTTCTACAATTAATATAAAAACAAGGATTTATTAGGACAGAAATTTTGAGCGATTACGGAGTGTGCAAGTTTAAAATGAGTTTTTTCAATTTGCTTTTTTTTGGGGCTGAGTTGACAGAAATAGGGGTCAAAAATGTGTGGAATAGTTTTTAGCACGTAATTTCCGAGTTAGGAGGGGAGTGTGGTTTGTGCATTTCACCTTGTGGAAATTTCCTAGCTTTGACTATAGCAGATGTTTTGGCGTGCTCTCTTTCTTAAACGGGTGTAGTATAATAAAGAAAGAGTGTACATGCCACTACATTTCATTGGACTGAACAATGTGTGTTGGATTTTTAGTACGTTCAAGTTTACAGAGAGAGAGAGAGAGAGATGTGAAGGAAGGGTTAGAGAGAGAGAGAGCTATTTATCGTTTACTTGCTACGTGAAGACATTTAAATAGCTCTGAACAATCCCAACAACCATAGACTGATTAGGTAGGCCATGTAAATACTAAACAGTCTTATTTGAATAAGGAGGTATGCGGTAGGTTGTTTTGCGGTTATGCATATTCTGATTGCCCTTTTATTAGTTATCACACGTGGAGTGATATTTCATCTCCAGAGGTTGTTACCATGTTATTTCCTCTCTCTCTCTCTCTCTCTCCTCCAACAACTCATCTTTTTTAGAGCTTATAAGAGAGGGAAAAAATGAGGACGCTTGTAAATTATAATAATTATTATTCTCACTGCAAATAATAATTTCCAAACTTTTTAGCTACCTCCATTTATACCACCATCATTTTAAATCAGTCCATTATTGAAATTGACCTGTCTTTGGTTCTTAAGCTAAAATTTGAGTATCAAGAAAAAATATCATAGGATTTTCAAATGAGAGCGCGATTCCAGATTTTCAAATCTTACCATCTGTGAAATAATAAGCTTCAAATGTTGTTTGAAATCAAACCATGGATGATTTAAAATAATTGACAAGTTTCCTGGAACTTGTTTAGAAGGAAATTGTTAGATTTATAGCCCGCAGTTTTTCTTTTCCCTTTCTTCTATATTTGAATTAATTAGCCCGCCAAATAATCATTAGAATTCCAAGGAACGCTGTACTCTTAATATATTGAGCTTTAGTTTTTTTAAAATATTTAGAAATTTCTAGTTTTGAATTCGTCGGATGTTTAAAAGGATGTTTATTTTTTTTACTCAAAAGTGTTTGTGGTAAAATGGGAGATTTGAAGGATTTTTCTTACTTATAGAGATAAAAAATAAAGGCGAGTATTAATACAAGTAATTACTTGGATTTGAGGGCTGGATTCAGAAAAATAGTGTGATATTATTGAGAATTGAATTAAAATTTATTTGGTTAATTATTCTCAATTTAGTAATCAACACCCGCCCAATGGCTCCAGGCCTCCGTTCCACATGCCCATATAATTTATCGTGGTTAAATGCTCCTTTATCTTCTCCCCCCCCCCTCTTCTTTATATAGCCTAGAACTCTGACTCTGACTGAGATTGGTCCTGTCTATATAGAATACATAGGTACCTCCTCAAAAAATTCCATTCCTTTTGTTTATGTTTTTCCACAAAAGTTTAGCAATTGAATTGAACAGCTTATCATGAACTTGGAAAATAAGAAGGCCGTAGAAGTGGTTTGGTCATGATAAATATGAAGAAAATGCCGTGACAAGCTGGGGAAACAAGGAGCCCTCCTTCCTCTCCAATCCAACCAATATGATTGGTGTTGAAATCCCATACTTTTGCCAAACTATAGCATCTTTTTCTTTACACAATTCCTAGAAAAATCTTGAAGTTTTTTTTCTCAAACCCTCAGTCACTCAGAGGGAGAGAAAGAGGCTCATTTACGAGGATATGGATAATAATTATTATTATTTCCAAGTATGCTTATATATAATATATACATATGTGCATACAAATATCTATGTAAACATGATCCACGTCCCTGAGATGGCTAAATCACTTGATAACATTCCACTCAACTCACTCATATTTGGATGTAGTTAGCAATTCCTACCACAAAATCTACCTTAAATTTTTATACACACGTTCTTCCTAATATGTTTTCATATTGTATCATCATAATACAGAAAAATGCCAGTGGGTTCTATGATTCTATGTAAGAAGACAATTCCAAGGATTCAATTTCACCTGTATGGCCACTTCTTAATATAACTTGATCCATACGTTGGGTTATTTATGGAAGAAATACCTAAATTAATGGTTAGAAATTAATTACTGCGTTCTTGAAGAATTTCCCTTATAGCCGAGCCTCCTCCTAAAGGCCTCCATCATTTCTTACGTAAATGTATGTACTATGGCACTACTCTTTAAAAACATACACTTTATTTCCTACAATTAAAATCTTATAGGCATGGAATAAAATCCTTAAACGAAAAGAAGAGAAAAAGTACACAAATCAGGTAGCGGGCTTTTCTCTCCTCTTCATATTGCATTCCATGTAAAGCTTGGACATAGTTTGAACATTGAAAAATTTGACATAGTTTAAAAAACAAAAGGATTCATTTTCTCATGTTGTTTTTATATGAGGATTGTGGGAAAAGTAGTGGAAAATGTCATGTTGTTTTTTTTTCAAGATGGTAATTTCTTCCTTGTATTTTTTCCCTGGAGGCTGGACCTATATGGAGTTTACTATGGGAATTTGATAGAGAGGAAAGTAGAACTATAGAATGAGGAGAACTGCAGACGGACCATGGTCATCGATTGTCAACGAGTAATTAAGTAATGGATCTTTATAAGGTTGGATGTTTGGCATGGATTTAACGGCAGGGAAGTGATGTGTGTGCCTCTGTATTAAATATATATGTAGAGAAAATGCGAGGTAAAAGTTTAGGAGAAGAAGTAGAAGTGGTAGTTTTTCTTTTTGATGATATGATGATGTGTGAGTGGACCGTCGACCTGTTTGATATCACACGTAAAATATTTCATCATGGAGCCAAGCTTGACTGGCTAGAGAGGATCACAAATAATGCTAAGCACGTAGTTACTTATAACATTGTGTAGATTGGAATGGGATTTGAGTTGTGAGGGAACAAGTTCCTTATTCCAAGAGGAGGTTTAATACCACAAGAGAGCAAAATATATATGTAATGTCGTTCTGCCACCACTACGTACTACTAGAAATTTCCAACATAGTTTTTCAATAACAACTAACTACTTGAGAGAGAGAGAAAAAGAAGAAGGAGATTGAAGAAGAAGGAAAAGATGTTGGAATTTCTCCGTAGGCTCATCACGTCCACTTTTCGTGGCGAAAAACGCGAATAAATATATTGACTCGCTGTGTGAAGATGAAGTGGCGAGGAGGGTTTTTAAAGTTGTTTTCTGCACCCTCTCCATATTCATGTGCTCATGTCGTAATTCTAATGCAATCAGGGACTTTACAGTTGACGGATATTCTATCTTCAAACACTTACACACACACACACATTCCCAAATCTTCCAAACATCCATTTTTTGGGGCTGGTATGGAAAACCACTTGGCCATTTAGTTCCTTTCCTACAAAGCTAAATTACTTGAGATAAGGTTAAACTAAAGAATTCAAAAGAGATATATTTTTCTTTTCGGTAAATATTTTTTTCTCACTAAATTCCCAAACTTCTTCTTCTTCTTCTTCTTCCACCAACTTGAAATTCCCTATCTTGTTCAACATTGAACACTTGTCACTTGATGTGGTAGCAAAGTAATAGAAATAAATAGAGGGGGTGCTATTACATTTGATATTAAAAAGCTTATCAATGCTCGTGCAGTGATTGGAATTTCAGCGTCAAAAGGAATTTGTTCCGAGCTTACACCTCTCTCTCTCTCTCTCTCTCTCTCTTCCTCTTGTATATTTTTTATTTATTTCTACCTCCATCATCTCCATGTTTTTTTTTATTCCTCAAAGAGTGAACCGTGGTGCAATTTTCAGGACATGAGAAAATAAATTCCTTTCTCAGTGTGCTTCACATTGGGGGCGAGAGATAACTGGGCAGAGAGAGAGATGAGATGTGAGTTGGAGATGAGAGACGGCTTGAACATGATCATCACTTAGTGAATTCTCATACCCTTGAAAGATCAGAGGTTTTCCTCTGCATTCCTTTTTCCTCACCATATAAAACGTACACATTGTTATTACCTCCTGTCCAGCCACCTTTGACTTGATGAGCAACAACTTGTACGTGTACATAGCTCTGTGCCTAATATTTTTGCCAAGGAACATTTTCATATGTACTTCAAAATTTAGCTTGTCCTCATGCAAAAGAGCAAAAGGAGGGAAGAAAGAAAACCAAGTTGGGAGCTCCAACTTTTCAATAATAATTACAATTAATTATTACTGTTGGTAAAGTCTTGGATTTTGATTGATGCACTTGAGGGACAGCTACACGGATAACATTTGCTCAGTTATTTCTTACCTTGAAAATTTACCTCTCTACTGTATAGCCATAGCTATAGGACTCTCATAATATATGTATAGTTACAGCATAGGCCCATCACTTTCATACAGAGATGAGAGTAACATTGTATACAGAACTTATGGGTCTATTCACAAGCAGAGTGATTAACAATTGGTGGAAAAAAAAGTTATTAGTAAGATGGCTCTAATAACAGCTTGAGAAATCTCATGTTATTTTTTAGTGTGAGGTTGCCATTCACATACAAAAGTATATAGAAAGCCTTTACCGAGAGGGTTAACAATATTATGTATGTAGCTTGAGGAGTAATAAAATCTAAGGAAAAGATGATTTCACACACTATTGCATCTCCCCCTTTCGTATTTGAAGGGGGTAATATTATAATAGAATGATAAAATAGATATTTAAATAAATGAGAGAGAGAGAGAGTCATTTTTTACTATTGAAATTTTATGCCTTCATCATGTTGAAAATAATTCTAACCTGTTCAATTCCAAGGAACAATACGAGTTTGATATTAAAAGGGAATTTTACAGGTAATAAAAAGAAGAGGCATTAAAAATAAAATTCAATGTCCTTTTTATTTTTTCAACCCCCACAGGCATAAGTTTCCAGTTTCGAAAAGGCTCTACGTTCCTGAACAAGCAGTCTAACCGATGAGGGTAGTATAGTTCTCACTCACAAGTCAGGGTATATATGTGATGGGGTGGGGAAAAAGCAAAGGGCTTTATGTTCTTGTCTTGTATAGGATGAACAAATCCGAGTAATTTGAAAAGAGTGTGGGTCACTCTTATTTAGTTTTTTTTGGGGAAGCAAGAAGAAAAAAAATGATGAGACTGATGATGAGTTGGTTTGTCTTAGAGAGGGTCCTTATATACATTTTCCCCCATAGTGTCAAATACAACAATACGCAATCAATATGATGGTTAATATTTTTCTTCCCATAATAGTTTCATCTATAGCATAATATCTTGTGTTGAGTAAGAGCGAGAGGACGGCTTGTATTGTTCTTTATTAGTTTTCTCCGCATGGTTTGAGACCTGGGTTTTTTCATCCTAGGGATTGTTACCCCCTGTTGACTCCTTTAAACAACCGGTCCTTGAGGGACAATAGCACTTGAAGGCCCGCCACTCACTTTGTTCTTTTTTTTCTCGTCCTTGTCTTCTCCAGGATTTTACTACTACTTACTACTACTACTACCAAATAGTATTACACATTTAACATGGCTAGTAATACAAGGGAATTCTCTTGGTGAAGTGATGTAGGGTCCAATGTTTTCCGATATGCATGTAACTTTGAACGTGTTTCGGTTAAGAGAAGAACATCAATCAGAAAACCCTTTCTAGGGATTCCTTCCTTCCTATTTGAAGGGAAGATTTTTTATTGACTTGTAGTTTTCCCTCTCTCTCTCTCTCTCTCTCTCTCCGACAAATATCAAACTGTAATGTTTTCACAATCGTCGTAAAAATGTCCAAGTATTTTTTTTATTCAGATAGTGTGGTGTGTAATCCCATGTGTTTTCTAACAGGCCCTCCTCAGGGTTTCTACCTTTGTGTTCTGTGTGGACTTGATCTACCCTAACTTTTTCACCTTTGCGTTCCTTCAATGTTAGAAATTCTAACAGCAATAGCATGATAAATGCTGAGTATAAACTCTATACGTAGGATTTTTACGTATATTTATACGATTTAAAAATAACGAGCTTTACATAGGAATTTTTAGCATGTGTTTTTATGGGGCAAAGCACTATATGTAGTTACTATGAATGTAGTGCTATATTTTGATATGCAAAGGAATGGCTGAGCATGTATGATTTTCCATGGAAGATTTGGTTTTCCCTTTCGTTCCAAACCATTGAGCTCTGCTCCGAGTGTAGAAGGAGACTTTTGTCAGGCCATTATTTATGCTGATTGATTTCACTTAAAACTGATGGCCCTTATTTATAAATTAAGTGTGGCTGTCTGAAAATTTGCTGTTGAGAGTTTTGTGTGATGGAAGGGAAGAGCGGGGGAGAGAGAAAATGTGGCTATCATAGAAAATTCCCTATCCTTCACCAAACTCATTTATCTCCTACACAAAAATCTCTCTATAAGAAACTCTTGCACTGGAAAGAATCTTTTTCCAAATGAATTTAAGGAGATGGAAGTATGTACATGGTATTCCTTAGAAATAGCAAAGTAAAAAGCAATACGAGGTATAAATATTATTTTAAGAGTTGAGGATGAGTGAGAAGCTAATAAAAAAATTACATTTAAAAATTTCGTAGGAGACTAGGATTTTAGGAGCTATTCAAGCTCCAGTAGAATCCTCACTCTAAAGGAAAGACAAACTTTTTTAAGAGGTGAGAATAAAGAAAAGGGCTTAGAAATATCCAAGTAAAAGTTGGATGTTGGTCGTAGTATTATTGTAATTGTAGGGTAGAATTTGGTAGGTTAATTATTACAAGAAGAGTAGCATAGACTTTTTCCCCTTCTTTCTTATAAGTGAAGTAATGAAGGGAATAGTTAAGGTGCAAAATTGCAATTAAGGCGACGGGAGGTGGACCCTTTTAGGTTTTCCTAGGAAAATGCCCTGGAGTAGAAAATAATTTTTTCCAGGGCGCCAAGTCTCTTGTCAGAGGAAGGAAGGACCTTGAATAGTACAGTCAACAAAAGCTGAGTGAGCATCAAGAAAAACAAGTATGTACATAAATCTGGGAGGTTGTAACTTTTACGACATAAACAAAACCCACTGAAACTATGCACAAGGTGCTTGAATAACCTTGCCTTAATAAAGACTCGGATTACTACTACTCCACACAGTCTCTATCCTTACATATTTATTATATTAATATCCATGGCTTTGCTACACTGAGAAATTAATGAATACATTACTATTTTTCCCTCCAGGCTAAAATCACCGCCTCTCGCTCTCTCTCTCTCTCCACAATTATTAACTGTGGTTGAAAAAAAAATAGAAATAACTCCAACTTATTGCTACTAGACGAGGTAGATTGAAAATAACAATAATTATTGACCAGAGTCAAAGTTCCACAATTTACACTACCTCTCTGTTGTGTGTGTGGACCAAGTAGGTCCGAAGGTGTAGATAGTAATCTTGTTTTTAGTAAAAGGGTCATCGTACAAGGATTGGAGGTAGGGGAAGGTAAGAAGTAGCGTCAAGATTACCTAGAGATTACGGGCAAGTAACAGGACGAATCTACAATTATAATTGATAAAGACAGGCAAGGAATAATACGAAGCTTGGAGAACGCGACAATGATAACGATGAGTAGCATTCTCATCACCGAAGACCTTGTGAGTCCTTGGTTTTTATCAGTTTTTTCCTCTCTCTCTCTCTCTCTCTCTCTCTCTCTCTCTCTCTATCCAACCAAGTAGCTCTTATTTTTATATTTTTTTCTGAATATCATGACGTTCATTTGTTATGAAAGGAAGGGATAGGAAAGTATAGAGTCCTCTCTATAGCTCCATTATTACATGTTTTGGAATCCTAGTACCCGGGGACCCTTACTCCAAGGCTCCAACCTGTCAGATGGTACACTTGAGATGAAAACAAGGAGCCTTCGTCTAATGTAGCATAGATTCATTCTATATAGACCTGCTGAGATCCTACGTAGATTACCATGCATTACACTTATGATGAATTCAGTTGGGTTCTTGAGGAGTCGTGGAGACGTGGATTGACCTGCTCACTGGTCATCGTAAGTTTTTACATGTTAGAAGTTTTGAAATATGTTTTATCCTATACCGATGTTATTTACCTTAAATTCTTTTGACACAAAGTGCACATACAATTTCCTTTGAAAGAATACCATGTGATATTTTTCCAATTTGGAAAGATCTGTCTAATTTGAAAAATATTTTCGTAATTTTATAATGCATAAATTTTATATTTTCGTTCCGTCATAATTTTACAGTGATAGTGAGGCCTAACCTGAGCAAATAAAATTTTACTCGGAATGACGCTAGTTACCAATATTCCGGTGAGCTTGATGTTCGACTCAAGTAAACTAGTTAGGCTCTAGAGTACTTTGCCGCTAAAAGATGTACTTTTCACGGTCACACAAAAGGGATTTCTGGCAACAGAAATTACCTGGCCGGAGAAGTACTCTTTACTAACTGTTACAAAATGTGTATTATATCGAGTTATATAATTGTTACATTGGAAATTGGGGTCGATGAGGAACTTGATTTTAAAGTTCATTACGCATCTTCCGGTGTATTCAGTCGTCCCACATGTTAGACTAAGCTAGTATGTGCGAAGACCGTAAGTATCACCATGATCATGTAAAATTTACGGAACTGCTTGTTTTAAATTATCCGAGCGAACCCCGTGGTTCTTTCAAGTTGGCATGGACCAATTTCCATTAATTGGAAGCCCTGATAAGACTTGAAAAAGGTGTTGGATTTTACAAAATATACCACGTTTCGATTCGGATTGTGTCATTAATACTTGAATTTTTTGCGTACGTTTTACTTTGAAGCAAATTCATGGGCAAATTCCAAATAAATTGAACGTTAAAGTGAAAAAATCTAAAAAAGGAAAGTTTGTGAAAATGTGAGGAAAGTGTTACTGGTAAAATGACAGAACACACGTGTGCTAAATGCAAAAAGGTTACAGTTCGGTAAGCAGATTTGTTCCAAAAATAATTGAAAAAATTGTGAGTCTTTGGTTTTTATCAGTTTTTTCCTCTCTCTCTCTCTCTTTCTATCAAACCAAGTAGCTCTTATTTTTTTTCTGCATATCATGACGTTCATTTGTTATGAAAGGAAGGGATAGGAAAGTATAGAGTCCTCTCTATAGCTCCATTATTACATGTTGTGGAATCCTAGTACCCGGGGACCCTTACTCCAAGGCTCCTGTCAGATGGTCCACTTGAGATGAAAACAAGGAGCCTTCGTCTAATGTAGCATAGATTCATCTATATAGACCTGCTGAGATCCTACGTAGATTAGCATGCATTACACCTATGATAAATTCAGTTGGGTTCTTGAGGAGTCGTGGAGACTTGGATTGACCGTGGTTTTGTTAGACGCATCACATTGCACATGGAAGCACTACAAATCATCCAAGGACTACCTCCAGGTAGAGAGATTCGAAGGTTGTATAAATAAATACATGTGAGTGAGCATGATTCCCTAATATTTAGGTTACTTGTAATAAATGGAAGATCTAATGTACATAATATTAGAGATTATGTTACTCTCCCAACTACTCCTACGGTTCTGTTAGGAAAAGAAAGGATAGTTCATAGGTGAGGTTGGTATAACATTTGAGAGGTTAAGCGTGATTTTGTACACGTAGAAAATTGGAGTAGCTTAGCTACGTAAGGTAAAGGGAAAAGAGGAAGGAAAATGTATCCGAATTTTTTCTCTAATGTTTTATACTCTTGTGAGTCTTTATCATTATGATGATCAGTAGCTACAGAAATCATCATCAAATCAGAAATGGATTGGAGATGGACGGAGTGAGGCAGGCGGTTGATGAGAGAAGGTCCAAGAGAGTTACTTAACTTTTTCTAAGTTAGCACTTGGCCACTTGCTCACCTGCTCCAGGACTCCCTTCAAAAAAACCTCTGCACAGCTTTTCTTACCTTTTTTATCACCATCTCCTCCTGCCCTCTAAAATACTCTGCCTATCAAAACTATAAGGAGAGATGAAGGGTCTGGAATTCTTCATTACCAGACTGCTACCCATCTTCCTCCCTTCTTCAATAAAAGGAAGAGAGAGAGAGAGAGAGAGAGAGAGAGGGAAAAGGAGAGAAAAAGTGGTAACTAAAAAATGTAAAATTGATTTTCCTATTGTTTGGGACAGGGCATAAGGGAAAAAGCTGTGGACACGAAGGCTACCTCAGGAGTCCTTTTTGTTTGTTTTAAAGGAGTTGTTCTAGAGCGTCGGCCGGGGCATATAGCTTTTGTTGATGAAGCCTGCGGTTCTTGTAGTGACTACTTTTGCTTGAGGGGGTAGGAAAATGTGGATAGAAAGATCCTCGGGAAATTATTGCACGATCTCTTGACTTTATTGTATACGCAACTGACTTATTGGCTCTTCGAGAGATGTTTCTCGGACATATGGACATGTAAGCATGTATTTATGAGGAGGAACTTATCCTACGAGAAAACCCCACGTCCTCTACACTCAACTTGAACTTGCTTAAGTGGAGTCTCTCTTTCATCAATTGCTCTTTATATGCTCGGCCCTTTATTATTTTCTAGGTAAGTAAGTAAGAAAAAGGGGTACGGATTATTGTATAAGCGATATATATTTTTTGTATGCATAAAATGTATGCAACTCTCATCATCAAAGTGACCAGTCTTGTTTGTTCCATAATCCAAGAACATAAACTTATTGTAATGTGTTATGTAGGAAATGGATTGCTTTCTCACGAGCAAAGTGAGCAAGCTTTAATAGTGGACGGCAGCCGTTGTGGCATACGCACAACAAACCTCTGTCTTTTCCAATGTTCTATCAATATACAACCTTATCTCCCTTATTGCCTACTCCCGAAAAACTGATGATGAGAGATAAAAGGCAGGGATCAAATTCTCAATTGTTTTTTTTTCTTTTTCTTCATTTTGATTCTCCATCCTCACTTAGTTAACGTAGCAGAAAGGAAATCCTACACATTTATTAGAATAAGAAAATTTTATCTCCTCTCCAACTTGATCCTGTTGAAGGTAAATGTTAATTTGTGTGGGTTTTAAAGCCCGGCAATTATTTATCCAGCCCAGGGAATTCCTTCCCTCACTCACCCAAACACATTCCTCTGAGTGAGACTTGTGGATGTTACAGGCAAGAGATGGAGAAACTACATACGAAAAAAATACATCTCTCTTCTTCATCTACTTTCCATATGAATGTCAACTGTCCCTATTGAGATAGAGTGAGAGGAAAAAATTGTACGAAATTCCTTACTTCTTAATTTGCTCACACAATCTAATACCCCAAGAAATTCTCTAATAAATTAGGATTTCTTCAAAGGGAAAAAAATCCTCGTTTAAACTAATGGTTTAGTTTTATTAAGATTCCCATATGTGTAAAAAAATCCCCTTACTTTTGCCACCACCAGCAGGAGCAGCAGCCCAATAGTTTTTGTTACTTGCTAATTAATTCATTGGAAAAAAATTCTTTTTTGCAACAAAGACTTTTCGATGAATGAGATAGAGATTTTAGTGTGAGCATGAGGAATTTAGCTGATCTAAGTAAGCTGACTGACTGAGTAATTGTCTTGAAAATGTAAGTACATATTTGAAGAAGAAGAAGAAGAGGTGAGATGACTTTTCTCGAGATGTGTTTCTTTTCCGCTCATGTTTAATATATTCTTATAGACTTGTTAGTTTATATATTGACATGGTAATAGTGGACTGACTGAGGACATGTCAGTGACAAGTTGGTGGTTTGGGATGAGAGTGAATAAAAATTAAATGACCATTTCCATTCTTTCTCTAGTCTCCCTTATTTCTCCCAGCCATGTTCAACATCTTGTATCGCGTGGAAGTTGATTTAAAGATTTTTCAAAAGAAGAAGAAGAAAGCCAGAAAAAAATGCTCTACACGGGTAGAACTTGTACAAAAAAAGTCGTAAGATGACAGAAAGACAGGGAAGATTTGAGTGAAAAATTGTTTATGTTAGGATGTGAATTGAACATAGGTTGATAAGATCCCTTTAGAGAAGGGAGAGACGAAGAAGAAGAAGAAAAAAAAAGAAAACACAAAATTATGTTCAGAGTCAAGTTTACATATAATTTTGATCCAGCATGGAATGTTTAGTTCCGAAAAGAGGGGGGGAGCAGAAGAACACAGACTGGTCAGAAAAAGCGTCTCCACAGTAACCTTATTTGGCCACCCAGATGAGCGTAATTAGATGCACATCATCCTCAACCAAAACACAATCCATTATTGCCTTTGTTAAAAGATCAACAAGCCTTGTTTCAAAGCTCTCTTTACTTGATAGTAGTTCAGTTTGAGGAATAATGTGGGCATATGCTCATTCTTTAAAGAGATTGCAATAGGAAGAGCTTAGAGTGAAAAAAAAACTTTTGCAGCGTTCAAAAAAACTAAACTAGACAATAGAATTTCCTATATGTAATATATTTTATATAGATATGTACATATGTGTAATTATGCTAAAGCAAAGGATAAAATGTTTCGAGGAGGAGAGAGAGAGAGAAAGAGAGAAAAAAAGTTAAAGGAAATTGAGCTGAGTAACCGCTCTGCTCTGTTCTTACTCAGCCTCTGGACGTCTTTGTAATGATCATTCTCTGTGAAAGGAATATGATGGAGCCACAAGCATTACAAAGTTCTGTCCAGATTGGATTTACTCTTTTTTACATGTAACACACTATGTTAAATTCTAAGTTTTCATATATATATAATTTCATAATAAAACGTAAGAAGACTTGGACAAAGTCGTAGCGTATAATAATAATATAAGGACAATAATTATGTAAAGGAGTCCTAGTCCTTTGCTAAGGACTCGGAATCTCTTAGGATTTAATTTATAGGAAGAGTAGGAGAATTGAGCTGGACAAATGCATATTTTTTGGTTATCTTCCCCTTCTCAATCTACCTGTCATCCAACATCCAATAATAATAATATGAAATATCAATCTCATTCCTGACTTATCTATCCATCTGGGCCAAGCATTGGAGCCACACCAAGGAATCAGTGCTACAGTCCTCGTTCCCATCATTAGCTATATTTTACTTTCCTTTTAAGATCATCCCTTTTCCTATGTATGCTAAAGCTACCCTGGAGTCAATCCATGTGAGCCTATAGAGAGTGTCTTCTTTCTCTTAATAAATACCAAGAGTGTGTTTCGTGGTAGTAAGAACATTCCTGGGGCTTATACAAAACAATCAAGTTTGATTTTTTTTAGCGGGAAAAGTTTTAGATATGTATTTGAGAGATGAGGAAATTTTTTTTCTTATCAACGTAAGAAGACGAAGCTTCTATTCATATTTATATGGATAAGGAATGGAATGCTGATCAGCTCTGATAATGTTTTATTATAACTTGCTCACAAATGGATTTAAGAATGAAGAAGGTGCAAAAAAGCCTTTTTCTCTTCCACTAATTCCCCATTTTCATGTACATAAAAGCGTATATATGTGTATTGAATATAGTTTTTTCGTAAATAGTAGGGCTTTCATTGGAATGATGGGGAGGGATGGGGAATTGAGTTTTTAGGTGCTTATCTCCTGTGGGTGATTGAAGATTGGATTTTAAGGAACGTGATAAAAGGGATATTACTATTAGTTTTTGAAAGAGAGAAAAGTGATGTAAAAATTTTAGGTGGAAAGAAGCATATTAGTTGGAAGGTAGGAGAGAGAGAGAGAGAATGTCAAGTAAAGTAAGATTATTTTGCTGGAGGGTGGAATTTTCCTTTTTCTCACCACATAGTAAAAAATACTTATATATTCCTATTGGCAGTCAAGTCAGATCTCACATTCGAGATTGTCTTCAAGAGTTTTAGGTTTTAAGTTTCATTGGAACTTTGGAAGTATCCAGTGTTCCTTGCTTTTATTTATAGGCTGTAATAAGTAAGTAAAGTTGGTGACTTTTCCTCTCATATGTAATATTTTGAATCAGTCGTTCCATTGTTGTCTGAGTAAATGAGGAGTGAAGGCTTGTGTGGTTTTATAGAGGGAATTTGTTTTACATTTCTCTCTCTCTCTCTCTTCCCTCGTAGAACATTAACTTTGATGATTGTTATGACGGAGGAGGGAGAAGAAAAAGAAAATGAAGATAATATTCTACAAATCTTGTTCAAATGTTCGGATGGAGGAAATTTTACCTCAACAGTTTTCCCAAAGAATACTTTTATGGGATTTTTCAGTCCTATTATCAAATTTCAATTTATGTAATTTTCATTAGACAGTACAAGAAACTTTAGAGGAGTTATAGGAATAAATTCAAGTTATTTTACACTATCTGGAAATTTCAAGGTACGTCAATAGGTATAGAATTATTGTGAAATAATTCTTGGCCGTAGAACGTACTTAGGCCAAAGAAAAGAAATATCCATAAAATTGTTACTTGCACTGATTAAAAAAACAAGGAATATTTGCCTCTAATAAAATAATAGAGAGTTTGATAAAAGTAGGAGAGTTATATATGTGTGACTCCATGTGAATCTGAATCTCTTCCAAGATTTACACCTGACCATATTTGAAGGCGTCTCCTATCGTCTTAATGTGGAATGTGGACATTTCAATCTACTACAGCCAGTGGAATTCCTCACTTACAATTGTCATTTAACGCTGTGGGAGAAAAACATTTATTTCCCTCTTCCTTTAGAGCTACGACTTTGGCTTAACTATATATAGCGAGGGAGAATAGTCGGAAATAAATATTATATATTTTTTTACTTTACACCCAATGCGTATCAAGTTGAAAATGCTAAGGAATTTTCACTCATTTTCCCTCTCTCTCTCTCTCTCAAATTTTTCCCATTGAGGAATGCACACATGTACGGAGGGAAATAGATGGTAGGAAGGAAAAAAGAGATGGACTGACAGGGAACATGAAACTTCATAGTTTTAACATGTTTCTGAACAAGGTAGTTCATGGGATTCGAGATGATTATTATGTATGCATTTATTGCCATTATAACCAAGTAGCCATTTATTATTTAAATTTCTTTCACATCAGAGATGAGTCAGGACTCACATTTTTCCCCTACGTGTCAAAATAAGCCAAACTGTCACAACAATAAGAGAAGAAATGATCGTTTTTTTTATAGGGATGTACTTGTTATGATGAGGATAAAAATGTGAATAAATGTTCTTGTTCTTTATTGTTATGACTAAAGTTATCCACAGGAGCGGAGCTATATAAAAATGATAGTATATGTAAGTAGTAAGTTGAAATGAAAATTTCCTTAAAGGTTATGACAATTATTGTAACGATTATCTTGAGTATTTCCCAGCCCTCCGAAACTTTTGTCAACTACAGTAAAAACAATAGGAAAATGTGGGAACAGCCGTGTCCATTCATTCCTTTATGAAAACTCCTACCGTAGTAGCTTTCATTTCTCTTTTTTTTTCTTCCTTTTTCCTTTTAGTCCAAAACCTGTAGAGGTACATGGATTATGTGGTAATTATGTATTGTGTCGTTGGAGGGCTGGAGGACATTTTGTTCTGATTTAGGTGTATCGTAAATAGACAGGGCTATTCTCTTAAAGTATAGACTTTATGAGCCCCTTATAGTCACAGTATATATAGATGAGGATGAGAGAGGCACAGAGAGAGAGAGAGAGAGAAAAAGTGTTGTTTAAAGATGACACTCCAATACTGTGGTCAATGTTCGTTTAAGTGTGAGGCTTTAATGGAAGAACCAAGTTGTTGAAGTTTTGTCGTTGAGATTTTTCTCAAGTTGTTTACCAACCCAGAGATGCTTTACAGTATATAATTTCTCCATTTACAACAATCTCTATTCACATGTTATTAGTAAAAGGAGGTAAAGGTACTAATGGATCTCCTAAAGTGCTGTACTTAACACACAATATAATACATTCTGTCTGTAATGGACAGGAGTCAAATTATTATTGCAATGCTAAAGCCCTTCCAAGTTAAATTACTCGAACCCCCTCCCTCGCCCCTTCCTTGAATTTCCTAGTGCATTTCTAGCCCTGAATTATGTACTTTGATCTTTAAAATTTTTTAAAACATTGCAATTTTTCTCCTCTTCATAGTTCTAAGAAAAGGAGCCTTTAATTAGTTTGGCATTAATTATTACGGCGGCGACGGCAATAGTAATAATAATTACTAGCACACGGATCCAAGCTATTAATTTTATAGTATTAAAAATTACAGTAATTACGAGGGTGAGGAAAAATATATATAAAAAGGAACTTTATAGTGTATGCATAGGAACTGTGTGAAATCCTATATAGGAAAACGGTTAATATTATAATTGCAATTGCCAAATAAAAAGATCCCCTTTTTCAGATGTGGAAATTTTCAACAAGTAATTAGCATATGAAGTTAATGCCGAGTCTTTGGAATGATAAAGTATTTCAACTGACAATGAGTTTAAAAAAAAACTAGAGAATCTTCATATACATATAAAGCTATGTATATTTTAAAAAGCTTTGAATGGGAAACAATGAATAGGATTTTTTTTCAAGAGGAGAGAGAGAGGAATTGAATAATTTATTATGGGACAATAATAATAGTGTACAGAGTCTTCTTCTTCCAGAGTCTTAAGAAAAGACCAATGGTAAAAAGAAGTTTGGAGTGTATATGTTAAAGCGGAATTTGCTATTCATGTCATTAAAATATACACGAACGTCTTTGTTTTGCACGGAAGAAACCAGAGAGTTTAGCATTTTACAGAGGGGACTCATTGAAATACTAGAAGATATATGTAATTTTTTTCTCTCTCCTCTCATATCCTATATTTTTCTGGTGAGGAAAAAGTGTAAGTATTAATTATATATAAAGGAAGGTGATTGTGGAAGTATGTGTTGAAAAAACTTGGGAGAGGATTACCCTGAGGAAGTATCGATTGACTTGCAATCACGACCATGTTCTCATATATTTATAATATAGAGAATTTTCTATTATACTCAACAGCCACACACACTTCTCCCACTGACTTAAGTAAGTCTCAAGTACATGGAGGATGTGTACTCAGGTATGGAAATACCCCCTGAGACTTGTACAGTACTCATGTATGTATCTAACATGTGTAGTTACTTAGCATTCTCCTATTAGATTATTCGTGAAGAAAAAAGTAAAGCTCTAACTTAATTACTCATGTTGTTCATCTCGTCAACAAGTTAACTCTCAGCACATCATGGCTATGAAATCCATTGAAATATCTACCTAAAGCGCGTATATGCATGTGTACATACAAATATATATATATACAAAAATAGAGGGAGAAATTACAATGTTAGACATTGTCGTCTCATGTCAGTTTGCTCATTTGTGCTAAAACCCTTTGAGTCTGGCTTTGGTAAGAGCTAATCATGTTACTATGCATGATGAAGTGAAATTAGCAAACTGTTTACGTGATGACCCTATAGCGCCTTTTTAAACCGTAGCCTTTTGCTAAAGCTCTCTTATTTTCCCAGTTTTTTTTTCTTGTAGGAAATTTGCTACCTTGTGGATCCTTGTCAAGAGTCCTATGTACTACTACAATAGTACATAGTATGCTAGGGAGAAAAAAACATTTCCTTAATGCATCCATTTCACATGTTCCAAATTTCGAATGCAAATTCAATTTCCACCTAATATATTATACAAAAAGAGATGAGACATGGGAAAAGATACGGTTTTCTTTTTTTTAGAGGTACATTTTTTTTAAAATCTATCAGAAATTAATTTTACTTTTAAAGTAGTTCCGCGTTCGAGCAGGGGTATATGTAACAATAGCAGTGCCATATTTATTGCACTTCTAACGCTAAACGTGGGTTACTGACTATCAAACTTGTAAGTTCATCGTGAGGAATCGTGGATCGTTAAAGGGGAAAAGCATTTGAACTGAATTTTCTCGAATATTTATTTAATATTGACTTATAAAGGAGCTAGAAAAAAAATTCACATAATTCATAAATTGTTATTATTTGTGATTTAAAATTTCCTCCTCACGTTACATTCACATAATATGGAAAAACTATTGAGTAGTACTATTTCTTGGCACGGATCCTCAATTAAACGAAATCTCATTCGACAGCTAATGTAGAGTTATGGGGAAATGAAATTATTGTGTAGCATGCTGAAGGGAACAGTGTGAGTCTTTGTCAGATATAATAGCATGAGAGGATATAGTAGTTAATGGAATAAATGAGAGAGAAGAAGAACATTTTCCAGAGAAAACATGAGAGATGGATTTTTAGAGAGGATAGAGTGAGAGAGAGAGAGAGAGAGAGAAAAAAAAACAATTGTAATGGCTGGATTTTAACTACTATTTCTGATTTAAACTCAAAACAGTTGAAATGATGATGATGTTCTGAGTGAAAAAGTAGGAGTTCAGTTTAACATGAAAATGCTTCAAGAATTGGCCATAATAGGTTTTTTCCCTATTTCTCTCTCTCTCTCTCTCTGTACAATATACCTCTAGGAAAACAACTTTAAATCCTAGAGTGTCTTATAGGAAGAGTCTGTAATGGTAGAGGGTAGGAAGAAAAAAGAAAGAGAGTCTTGAGGGAGATGAGTGGGAAATCTTTTGAAGAAGCCATGTTCCTTGTATTACTTGTACATGGAGGGAGATAGTTAAGGTGTTCTCTCAAACATTTAATCTTCTTCATCACAAATGAAATCAAGCTTATGGATGTACTCTGAGCATTTTAAGTACTCACCTTGGCTGGTCAAAAAGAATAATGAAGCAGGATTTCAGGAGTTTATGTCAGACTTCAACACTTTTCTGTCTTGTTTTTACCTTTTGAACGTTCAGTAAAGTTTTTTTTCCAAACATTTTCTCTACGACTACTTGTACAAGTAGTAGTAAGAAAAAGCCTTTAGCTCTGTATAAAAAAAAACTCTTCTTCTTCTCTTCTTAATCTCTATCTAGGATTTTTAGTTTACATACACACACACATCTCTTTTTCCTCCTGTTCCTTATGTACAGTTTCCCTTTATGTGAATTCATTTGCCATTTACACGCATTAGAGCCAAATTATATGCGAGCATGTTATTTATATGGGAATGTTATGTACATATGTGTAAAAGCAAGTGTATTCATAAGCATGTGCATGGCTATGTATGTACATATGTACGTCAGGGTAATAATATATCTACCGTTGAAGAATTTTGACGCTCTTATTCCATGAAGTTTTGCTTGTTTTGAAAGAAAAACGTGTACGTGTTGCTAATATCTTTGATTAAAATTACATTGGAGGGGTATGTTGTTGAGCAAGAGGGATAAAATGCTGGCTTTACAATTGTTAAATAGCTCGTTTGCTTGTCTTCTCCTTTATTCTTCCTCCTTTTCCTTGAGTATATAAATTATTGTGAGGAGTAAAAGTTCGGAGTCCTCGTGTATATCTGTGGAATTCCCATATGAATTAGCTTCACCCATTCTATTCTGTGTAATGTATACGTGGTTAAGGGAATAAAATAGTAGCGATTATACAATTATTGTAAATATATATGTACATGTACATACTGGGAATTATCTTGTGGACTTCAGAAGCACTTTGACTTGTATCGAAGTATCATGTAATGGAATGATGGTCAATATCCAACTCCTCACCTGACTTCTACGTAAATTGAGCTGACTGCGGGGCTGGATAGTGGAGAGCACTATAGATTTGACTACTTGTCTCCATTCAAGTTAGTGTAGTTTTAGGAGCTGAAATGACTATGTTTTGGAGTTGTTATTAGATGATAATTAGGATTGAAGTGCCTATATTTGATATAGATGGTATATTATTATGTGTGCTAGACAAATGTAACTTGTGGGAATGACATTCATTGGATTGTTTTATAACTTGGCGTGATATGGACTTTTCATAGCGAGAGAGGAAAAATACTAGATACTGGAAAATAAGTAAAAAAAAATATGTGAATGAGGAGAGAGAGAGAGAGAGAAACTAAGTACTTTGTGAAACCATAGACTCCGCAATGATGTGCTCAATATTGTATTTTTCACTGTCAACAAACGACATGGGATATCAAGTCACGTAGGATTTTCAATGACAGAAACTGGTCGGTTACGAAAATGAAAAACGCTCTGGTCATCTCATAATATGGAGTTGTACAAGCCTTTCCCCCATAGCATAGACATTTACAGTAATAACAGCCCAACATATATAACCTCACTAACAACAATCTCTCTTAACAAATTAGACTCCTTTGGAAATCAAGCAAGAGGATATATTAGATGGGAATGGCTGGATATGATATGGAAAACTGAAGGAATTTTTCAGAGAGCGAGAGAGACTTGAACTGCTTCCCCAATTTTTTCTCCTACATTCTTTATCTCACAGCTAAACATTTGTTCCATCCTTTTCTAATGATGGACATTTTTCATTGAAACCAAAATCCCTTCACCTTTTGGTACCTTACCGGTTTTTCTCGTCCCCATCCTCTACAGTACACACAGTTTCTGCAGTTAAATTAATGAAATTTCAAATTTTTCCCATTCATTTTTCCAATTTCCCACTCTTGCAAAAATATATTAAGCAAATTAAATATGTAAGTGGTAACAGTTATTATTGGGGATTTCACTTATATTTCTGGCCTCTAAATTATTCTAAATGCTATTGAACCTTTAACAGATGGATTTCTATTACTTTGAAGCTAGTGTAGAAAAAATCTCGTACCGGTACTTGGACGCGGAGGGAGATACTTAGGAGCTAAAAATTTAATGTTTGAAATGATTATTTCCTTAGGATAGCTCAAGTGTGTTCTGTGTTTTAGTTTTAGCTTGGTTAGGCTGTGAGAAGTGTAACTTTTTAAATGTGTGTCATAACTAAAGGAATGAATGGTTTTTTTGTGGATGAGGAACAGGAGGGTACATAAATTTCATGTGTTACGAGCGATTTGTTCGCAATGGTTATTATTGAGTGGATGTGTTGTTGTGGTTGTAGTGGAAGGAGAGGATATGGTATATATATGGGCTAAAATATCTGGGAAACAGGTGAAAAGCCTGAGGTATATGGGGATATGAACGATTAGCATCATCATCACGATCCGATGGTACACTCATTACATTTAGAGTAGGAGTTGTTGTTTAACAACCCATGTATATGTATGTGCGGTTCTCCCTCATCCCTACGCAATCTTTTCATGTGGCGGATTGTTAGTAAATAATGAGTAGATTTTTATAATGATTTTAATTGTGCAAAAATTCCTCTAACTCATTATTTACCTGTTTTCCTTGGAAATTTATGAGAGGATAGGTTTCCTTTACAGCCTTAATTACTTTGGAATTTTAATTATTTAATAGACAATCAATTTTTTCTCGCCATATTTATTTTTCCCTTTTTTAAAAAAAAAAGAATATAAAATCCCCTCTCCTTTCTCGATAAACCTCCCAAAAAACCTTTGCTAACCTCCCTCTTCAAGCCTGAGCTATATTATACAGCAAGAGCTCTTAACCTGGAAATGTTTTTTTCACCCACGTTTTTCTCTTCTACCCCAAGAAAGGAGAGAAAAGAGACAAGAGTTTTTTCCCCTTCAATTCCAGTTCCAGGTTCACTTTTAACATAGATAAAGGTGTAATAGAGATTGGAATGGAAGGACTTTTATAAAGTAGATAAAGTAGTTTTTTTATTGGCCATCCACGATAAATACACCTAAGACTATGGAGATTTCCAATTGAAATGGTTACTACTTTGAATTTCTACAGAAGCGATCTAAATTCTAAATCTTCCCTTTTTTCCTTCCAACTTTCCCAATTGGAGTGTAAAGCCTGTTTGTTTCCTATGCTCTTGGTCATGTTCTCAAAGACATGGGAGTACAAGATTTATTTGAGGAAAGTGTATAATATACATTACACGTCCCTTGTACGATCTCTTCTTCCAGAGACTCTGATAGGTGAACCATTTGAGAATGCAATTCCCATTTCCAATCCACTCCGTCAATGCAATGGTCAACATTGGATCGGAATGGATCGTATCATTATTGTCAAATAGGTTGTAGTGACTTGCCTTAATGTTCTCGCACTAGCTACTAGCTCTTACCAGCCTTTTTTTTAATGTGTATTATAGAGCAAGTCCTAATGTTTTGGAAGTTACATGGTAGTTGGAGGGAGTACTGTAGTAGTGTGATGAGCAAAGCTCAACCATACAATTTTATATGATGGGATTTCCGATTGGGGACTTAAAAGAAGAGACTTTCTACTATAGCGTCTAGCTTACACAAGAAGAAGAACAAGTGTCTTATAAAAGATGGTACTTTATCCCTAAGTATGTTTAATATATGATAAAATGACTACAGATGAAATTCAGAGAAAAGTGAGTGACTGAGAGAGAGGGAGGACGTGTTAAGTAGTGGTAGCTCTATGGTAGCATAGGAGAGAAGCAAAGGAGCAGAGAGAGAGAGAGAGACGAGAAAAACAAAAATGTTTATATAGCCAAGTACTAATGTGTTTACATATGTAGAGAAGAGAGGAACTTTGGAGAGATGTTTTACAGAGAACTACTTTTTCTTCTTCTTCCCCTCACAAGAACAAGTTGAATGTTGACCACATGAGCTCAAATCAAATTTCAATAGGTATTTTCTCTTTACACGTCCTGTTATTCGTGCTTGTGCTATGAATTGATTACCTATGAGATGAGATCCCAGTAGGGTTAGATGAGATGGATAACGTAGATAATACTAGAGTGATTCTTATTTACAAACATTACTTATAGTTATTACGCAGAGACATACAACAAGTCTTTCCAAGCAAAGGGGAAAGAGAGAGAGAGAGAGAAATGGTCATTCAGGTGCAACGTGTTACGTGTAAGTCGTAATAATCAGTACTTAAGTGGATAACTGACGGTAAAGGTTGGGTTTTTCAAATGGGCTTGGAAGGAGAGAAAAACTTCATGTCTTGTTCTCTATCTCTCTCTCTCTCTCATCCTCTTCTCCTCCTATACCAGAACAAGAGTCATTGTAATCCTCCTGGATTTTGCTAGCTTATTTTGCTCCTTTGAACTCTCTCATATAATATGTTGTAGTAATTTATAAGAGCGAGAGGTACAGTGGTAGTTGTAATAAGGATAAATAAATATGTACCAGTTATGCCATGCCTTTTCTGATGAACCTTTAAAAAGTTTAGTAAATATTACATGCACATTGATTTCCCTGGTTTGCTCTCTGCTCAGTAAATAAGTACGCCCTATATACAGTTCACACTACAGAGGGATATAGAATTTCAAAGGAATCTCTACATTCCTTCAACTTACATAAAACTTGCTCTGAATCATTGATAGTTATTAGCGAAGTTACTGAGGGAGGAGGGTGAGAGAGAGAGAGGAGAATTTGAGAAGACATTCCATTCTTATGTAGAAGTGGAGGTAGAGATGAGTGTGGGTATATGATGTCATATATGTATGTATAGATTAGGGGGCTAATGTGTATGTATAAAAGACATGGAATTAAGTTAGTCAGGTTCTTTTCGCTCCTCGTCGAGTTCAATTAGTTGTCGGTCATCATAAATGTGTGGACTGAGAAGTGAGTAGAAGAAGGAAGCCGCACAATCCTCAGATCCATTACAAATGAAATGAACGAGTCAATGATGCTTTTCTAAGAATTCGATTGAATCATTATATCAAGACAGAGACTTTTCTGCGTCATCCGCTCTGCTCATTGTGTGGGGATAGATTCCTTCTTTGACTATACTTTTGTAATGGAACACGTCTTACTTCACTTGATTGTCTCGCTATCACTATGGTTGGAGAAAAGACTGGAAAGTGTTTGATGAGAGAGAGATTTATCAGAAATAAAGGGGCTCAAGATGAGAGAGTGGTGAGAATTGATAAAGATGAGTATAAAGAGAGGTTAAAATCATTCACATTCTTTCCCCGCATCATGAGCCTCAATGGTTGGGTAGGGCAGCAGAGATTTTTACAAAAGCCGTGTATTTTCATGGAAATTAAAATATAAAAAAAATTTGCAAAGTCACCATTTCTGAGCATTGTTATTATCATGATCCTCCTTTTGTCCATACATTCTTTCCCTATACTGTACATGTTCTGTCATCCGTAAAGCTGATTTTATGTTTTAATCACTGGTTCGCGCAGCTTCTCGTCAATGAAAAATTCATCTTTTATTCAACGTCCAATTGTTTATGGTGTTATCGTTCCGTTCAAAAAGCTTAAAATTTTGTGTCAAAAAATTCAACTTAAATCTCCCCCCCCCCCTTCAGCCTTATTTTCCTTGATGTAGGGGAAAATTGTGGAAATTTTTTTAAAAGAGCGGGAAAAAAATATTTTTAAATTTTCCCACTTTATATTTTTTTTAGAGGGAATTTTTTCTTTGAGAATAATTATTCTACAATTCTTATTACTACTTTGAATCTTTTGGATTTGTCTGGTGTGAGAGACCTATTGCGGAGGAGTGCAAAGCCGCTTCTGACCATTCAAGCATATTGTATTTGTTGTATTTCCATAACGTGAGCTTGTTCTGTGTACACTGAGCATTACAAATACATCTTTTTAAGGTAAAATGGTGAGCGAGCACCCTGAGCAATAATGGATAGATTTTAGTGGATCATGTGGAACCATAAGGACTTGAATAGAAAGAAATACATAGACATAGAATCTTCTAGTGCACTTCCCTCTCCAAAAGATCTATTGTTACCTGTTGAGGATCAAACGGGAGAAGAAAGGTGGAGGACCGCCCTTTACAACTGGCTCTTTACTTTTGCACTTCATATAATTTTCTTTAAGTTGCTTATTCTTTGGAAAACTCTTCTCTGTCTTTTCCAGCTTACATCGTATCGGCCGTCCCTTCACGTTGACACATACTTGGCTCTTACCTTTAACACACTTTATCTGTGCCCGTGTATGTACATATGCGCGTGAATACTCCGTGGGGTATTCTACATTCTTGTAAATGCACTTTTTCATGTTCCACTCTTACCTTCCCCTTATACGAGGCACTACAGGTGAGAGGAACTGTTCTCTATAGGGTCTTGGGAATTCAGGTTGAACTGGTACTACAATGTATGTATGTTAGAGAGAGAGAGAGAGCCTTATGAAACTGAGGGCTATAATAATGTGTATTTGTGGGATTGTCAGCAGGTGAACCGTAACTGCCAAGCGAGACACGGGCCTTCAAGTACCCAAACAAAAGAGCTTATAATGTAGCAACTCTGTGGTAGAAATGCATATTAATACATGGAGACTTACCTTTGCCACTATATTATATAGGGAGGAATAAGGTGAAGCTTCATAGCTATATGGTCTGTGCTAAGAGAATGTTGCACACTTAAGGAACTCAACCTTGATATGTAGTGGAAATTGTTTTGTCAAGTATATAACATATAACTTGCATATAAGAATTTCCTACATAATATTCTTTTATAGCTGGAGGACTTGAGAAAAAGTATACCTACTTATGACTTTGATGGGAGACAATGGACAACTAAAAGAGTAATGGACTAGCAAGTTTGAAAGAAAGTCATATTTGAGAAAGAGGGAGACTGGATGACAAAGGAGAAAAGTCAAAAGTGCTCCATCATCCTGGCTATGTACACGGTCAGGCCTGTTGTTCGGTCAGTTGACTCTTAGTTGGGCGCCCGTCTCTGTGGCTTCATGCCTTTCAATCTTTCCCAATCAATGTATAGTGCGTACCTTTTTTGCCAGCCCTTCTTCGAAACAGCATAGAATTCCCCTTTTTCTCCAAGCCAGGGACCATTTCCAAGGAAGGGCCCACACTCTACTGGTACTCTATTTTAGGTTATCAGGAACTGATCAGGAAAATATGAGAGCTCCCGTCAAATTTCCTATAGCTCAAGCATCTCACAATTATTAGAGTGTTGGCTAGAAACTTTTAGTGTTACTTAAGGTAATTATTATTATTGTTTTTCTTCTCTAGCTTTATAGTCTTACCTGTTCACAACTCTCCGTATAACTTGGGTAGCATTTGTTTCTTCAAAGGGTCTGGAGCCGCTGGTCTGTATAGGATTTTAAGCTTGAAGGTCCCTTGTTTTATATGTAGCTATACATTTCTATGTGTATAAGAGGAATTTAATGTAGGAATTACATCGGAATTGCCTCATTCCTCGGAAAAGGTTTACATAATCGTCGCGACAGGAGTTTAATGAAATTTTTCCTTTTAGTACCTACTTTTACCTACACTCTAAGCTCTACCTTTTTCCATGAAAACAAGTTTTTCCATGGAAATATTTCCCTCTTCACCTCTTCTATATTTTGTTGCTTTTCCATGTAATTCCAGGTATTCAAATATTTGTTTGAAAATCCCTTTAAAGTTCATGGTTCAAGTAGGAAATTTGAATCTGCTTTTTCTACTTGAGAATTTTAATAATAATTATTTACTTTAAAATCTTTTGCTTACAAATAGCAAAAGGAAGGAAGGATGATGGAAATAAAATGTGGGTAAGATTGTCCGTAAGTCTCTTAAACAGAGAAGCTGTGGCTTTTATGGGCTATGATAAAGCTCGATGATATTGGGCAAATGTACGTTCTGGAGAAGAATATGTAGAGAGAGAGAGAGAAATCACTTAAGATCACTAAATCGCTTAAGAATTTATGTACAGTGTATAAGGTATTGAGGTAACATGATCTAGTAAAGATTTAAAGGAGAAAATTGCATATTTTCATTACATCTTTAGTAGGATCTCAATGTAATGGATATTTCTTGTTGTTTTGCCATAATAATTTTACTTTCACAGAATGAGCCTTAAATTCAAGCCCGTTGTGAGTAGGGAAACTTTATACTATCTAGAAGCATATAGGAATATGGAAAGATAAGCGCATAGCTTTTATATGCATTCTCATGGGAGCTGCATATGTTAATATATGTCTACATCCCATGTAATCTCCCTTATTGTTACTTCTCTGATAGGGTTAAGTGCGGCTTTTTGGATTTGACTCTTGTACAGTCGCCTCCGTCCGTGTCTATGAGAGAATAGCAAGAGATATGATATGGCTGACTCCAAGTTCTTTCTTATTTAATTTTTTTACCTACACCTTTATTACTTCATAAGTTGGAGAGGAAAGAATTTCCATGTTCTTCTCCCTCCTTTTCACTTTGCATGTATAGGTAACTCTCATATGTCTACTTACTTATCATAGAGTAGACGGTTTTTTCTCAGTCTCTAATCCTATGTTTTCTATGGATTTGCAACCATGCTCATATCTACTACATTTAAACATACCGCACGCGGGGGTTATATCTTAGAAGAATCACTTTTATACTTTTTAGTATCTCCCTACATCTATACTGTAGTAGTAATAGTAATAATAATGGAAAATGGTAGTAAAGAAGGAGTAGTGGCTGGAGGTAGAACTGCGAGAAGAAAAAGCAGCTATAGAAAAAAAACAAGAACCGCGGTAGATTAAAATCTCGGCTGTTTAATCACTTTTTTACTATAAAGCAAGCCCCTAATCCATTTTGGTATTGACGAGGTTATGGCACACACGTCGGTTTAAACTACATGGCACTTCATATCTGACATTTGCCTCCCCATCCGACCTTGTATATATTTCCCTGTCACTCATCCCCAATGGCAAAACAAAGGAGCATCATATTTGCTTAACATTCCCTATCGGTTACTGCATGAGGGAATTACTATATTTAAAGCTATAGTACAGTACACTCATTTATCTTGAAAACAATATTGTAGTATTTTCACGTACTGAGTTCATGTCTTTCCGTTGTATTGTCATTGTCCCTGGTTCCAAGTCCATGGTTTGAGAAGGGGGCCAAAGGCAGGTAGAAAATTTGTTTTGAAATTTCCAAAGCTTCCAAAAAGTAGGAAAAAAATGTGGTGGGAATTCCAAGGAAAATTAGAATTAATTATATTCTCACTACAAATTGTGTACACAGAGTAAAAGATGGGAAAATAGAGGGGAATTTTTGTTGGATTTGTTAAAAAACTTGGTGATAATTGAATAGAGAAAAAGTAGAAAAGTTGTAAATTTTCTTTGTGATTTTCGTGTATGATACAAGGGAAAGATTGGCAAATAATAATATTTTTTTGGAAACTTGTTCTCCTCTCCTCTTTGAGAAAGATAGGGAGGGAGTATATTGAAACAAGTCTAATTTAATAAACAGAGTAGTTAAAATTTATAGCTTCATTTTCATGACTTTTCGGCGGATGAGATGGTACGAAATCCACGTTCTAATGTGCTAATAGCTTGGGAATTCAGGAGCGGCTGGAATTCTTCTTTCTACCTCTCACAATGTGAATGGGGCTGAATGAAGGATATTTTATCATTATAATAATTTACATTTTATCAAAAGACAAAAGAGATTTTCTTAGAAAAGAAGGAGATTTTAAGGAACATAATGATTCCCTTGATTGAGAAATATTTCTCAAATATTTTAATGGCTTTGTATTGAGTAAGAAAAAAAAGAAGAAAAGTAACGTTTTTTTTTCAACCTTTTTCAGCCACGTCTTGAAATATGAGACAAAAGAGCTGTAAAAGCATGGTTTTTTCTCCACACGTTCAAAACAAGATTCGCTGTTTATAATCTCAAGATCATTATTATCCACACATCCCTGTACTTTTCTGTAGGTTCTATAACTTTGCTATAAGCTATACTCCAAGCCCTATGCGGTAGTACGAGACCCCTCAAATATTATTTCTATTTAAATATCCGTATTTTTCTAGTGTACACACACCATAATAGAAATAAGCAAACTTCCCATGAATTTTTCAACTTTCCTTTGATTGAGAAAAACCTCTCGGTAAAACCTCGTCTTTTGAGTCATCTGTAGTTGTACATGATCATAGGCCATGGATTTTATATATAAGGAGACCTGAAGAATGAATCCTCATCCGGCTCTTTTTGTCACCAGACCTGCTTTTCAACTTGGTTGAGGATTTTGCATTAAAATTGCCAACGTTGAAAATATTTTTTTGTACTAACTTGGAAATTATTACGGAAAGTTGACCCATCTCCTATCTCTTTCCATACGATAAGAACGTTTCCCTATACAATAGAAATGAAAGGTGTCAAAAAATGTGACAAATTTCTTGTCATAGGAATTGAAACGAAAGTCTTAATTAATATGAATTCACACAAAAGCAATAATTCCCTCAGAGCACACTCAAAAAGGGAGTCATGTTTTCACAGAAGGTAACGCTCTATCTTATGTGTGTATTTATTTATGTGTGTTTATTTTTTTTAAATCCTTCATTTCTTATAGCTCTTAAATCATCCTGAAACTTCTAAATGGTTTGAGGTAGAGTAAAGGTGGTTTTGCAAGGATTACTAAAACTTGTACTGGTACTCTTCACATATATATAAATGTTTAAAGAAGACTCCCTTTGGCCTGAGAATAAGCATGATTGTGGTAAAGAATAATAACATGCTTTAAAAATAATTTCTTCTCCGGAATTTTTTCCCTGTAAAAGTTAAAAAAAAAAATTAAACTTGTACAATATCAACCCCGCGAATTCCATCGGAATGGTTTTGAATGTGGAAAATCCTGAAATATGGAAAAAATAAATATTTTTATGTCCCTCATACATTAATTATGATTCTTTGGAATCCCATGGTCCCCTCTGATTTATGTAATGACAAGTAAAGGGGTGACGGAGTAATTTGTACGTTAACAGCTTCTTCCCTCGTCCTCCATGGGCTCGAGAGTCTTGAGTGGTCTTTTGTCAGTAGCACTACATAAAATATTTATATTTTTCAAACCAAGTATTTTATCAATGTGCATAATATAAATAATTATTCCAAATCTTTATGACCACTAAATTTATTAATAAAAATAATTTTTTTTAAACTTCTACCTTCAATGTACATAATATGAACAATTAATGTTCTGTGAGAGAAGCAAAGTATTTATTTGAGCTAGTCCTATATGCTCATGTAAGAGGGGGGAAAATCCAAAGATTTTATAGAGACCCTCCAAGTTGTAAATTCTCATCAATATTCAAAACATTTGGCCATTGCATTCCTCCTGAAAAAAGTACCTTTCATTATTAAATGTTGAGTAATGGAAACTTGCGGATTTTCAACAATAACAAAGACAAATAATTCTAGCAATCATAATAATATTCTCACTATAATTCCATATCCCAGACTGTACCTCAAGGCTGGAGAGTAATAACTTTTAGTAAAGGCTCTGCTTATGGAGATTCTCCCTATATTTAATAAATGGAATATTTCCAAGGAGCTTACCACTAATTTTTTCACAACCTCTCCCCAAAAGAAAACATTTTCCTATGGAATTACTCTAGGGAAAAAATGGACTGGAGCAGTAGGCTTTTCTATATAGTGTGTATTAGAAGGATTTAGGAGGACAGTATTTATCATTTTTAGTATTTAGCGCACATAAATCTGCAGAGACTCCGCACTATTGTAGTTGAGGCTAGACTTAATCTATGGGATGAGTAGCTATGCGGGGTCCAGTTCAGTCCTCCTAAATGAAAAATCCTCACACACTCAACATACGGACAAAGTATGTACATTGCTCGTAGGAATTAATATAGACTGTTACATATAGTAGGGGATTTAAAATTTACATGGACATTGTGGTATGTATAAACTAAAGGGAGAGGACAAAGTATATGTGTTTTATATGCATAGTATTTGTACACATCAAATACATGCATTGTTGCTCAGGTGAGTCTCAGTCAGTCAAGAAGTTCGTACTGAGAGAGAATACTAATAAAGCTAATGGTTATGGATAGGTTATAGCTGAGGTACGTAGTAGTAGCATTTGTAGCATAGCATGGATCCTCTCTGATTACATCTACTTTAACTATATACACACCTTGGACACATTAAGCTACTACCTGCTTAATCCTATATACCATTTTTCCCTTTACCATGTCTCCCTTAGCTAATTATGGAGGCTATTTCTTACACTCCCTCTTATATCTATTCATATGTGTACATATACATATATCATTAACCCATACCTTGAACTCTCTTCCCTTTGACAATTTCCAGTCAACATATAATGTCTCTTCTGGATTTTCACCTTATCTGCAAATTTTTCTCGTTTTTTTTTTGATTCCACAAAGACCTCACGTCTAATGAAGGAACAGTAGTAGTGGTGATACGTATCTTAATTAATCCTGTCCCTTGTGTTTGAGCTCATGTGAATAATTGATAATTGTCTTTTTTCCCACTTTCCGTATAGAACTACATAATTTAAAAAGTCTCACGAGTATTTACTATCCTTACCCAGAACCAGAACCCAAACTCTTGTCTCGAATAAGAAGTGTAGGGGGTTAAAGTCCAGTTGATTTTTTCACAAGGATTATATTGGAATTATGTCTTACACTATAAAAGTTGCTTTTTCTCTTGAGATCACTTGAACGTAGGTTGAGGTAAGAAAGTTGAATGAAATTTCCTTCGTTAAAATGATTTTTTACTTATTCCTACACCTTTTTCTATGTCATAAAATCTTCAAGTTTCCTTTATATTTCAAGTTATGTTATAGTTGAATGAGCTGTTGAAATTTCATTGATGGAAGTATATTTATTGCATTGCATTGATGAGAGAATATTTTTGTAGTATTTACTATAGTGAGGGTCTTTAAAACAGTTGGGGAGGTTAAAGGATTGGGAATGTAACTAATGAGTGGAGAGGAGATTTTTTTGTTCAAAATGGGATTTTTTTATTGAAAAAAAACATTAATTATTTACGGAGCGTGGGGAAATATAATGAGATTGGAGAAAGTATTGGATTTTTTTAAGCAACTATAGAAAAAGATGAATCTTACAATGCTTCGTTAAGTCAAGTGTAGCTTCTTATCAATGATTTTTCCCTTTTGCTAAAAGTACAACTTGAATTTGTACTCCGCAGCGTACTGTGATTAGAGCTGCTCATCAAACCCACGCACCTTTACTACTTCATTAAGATTATCCAAGATTAGAATCAAATAATTTTTTTTCACTTCGTCTCTTTCCTCTAGAGATAGTTACACAAAAATTTGAAAAATAAAAAGCGACTCATAAATCCACCACACATAGTTTTTTCTCTTTCTGAGATAATTACTATACAGCCAATAAGTACACTATAGTTTTTATCTTGTGAGAGGTCTAGTTTGGCCAAGCTTGATAAATACTACAATCTCCCATGTTATTGTCACCCATTCTAGAAAGTTTATTTGCCCATGTAGAACATTGAATGGAGCAACTTGTCAATTTATCCAGCTTGAAGGAAAGCTTTCCCCCCTCTTTACAACAGCACATCTCCATTCTTTATAGTCTCATTGACAACAGCCTCTTGTTTATTTTGTAACCTCAGATTTTTGCAAATGTATTCTTCTTGTTGAGACTCGAGCGGTCATTCTTCTTTTAATTCTTCCCTTTCTTTCAGGTAATAAGCTCTGTATTAAAAATTTAACCGAGTGATTTATTCCTATAGAGCTAGAAACTATAAGGTTGATAAGAAACCTAATAGGTTTTTTTATAGGGAATTTTTTCCAAATCACAGCTAAAATGTGTACACTCTGCTAATTGCGAATTTCTAGAGGATAAAAATGCATGGAAAAATTTAACAATATTAATCTTTCATAAAGGCTCAGAATGCATAGTTAAATGAAGAAATTATATAAAAAATCATGTTTACGAGCCAAGGAATCAATACTTGTTAAATTCCACGAAATATATGTAAAAGTTGGTGACCCAAGTTAAAAGGAATGGGCTGAGGTAGGACAACTGAGAAAGAGAGAGAGAGAAGTTTTGTGAGAGGTATAATTTTGAGAATTATGACATGTGCAGTTGATCATGAGAGCCCTTTCGGGAACGACTTATGGTAACAGGAAGAGTAGCTCTCTGTGTATAATAGAGTAGTAGCTATATAGATGTTAGAATCATTTGGTAGTACTCAGGATTTCTTTCTTCTTCAGCCTTACATATTACTATCTAACATTGTGTGAGACAGAAGAGGATAATAAACATGAAATTTTGAAAGGAAAATGGAAGTTGGGCTGTTGTCTCATCTTGTCCGTAAGAGGCGTGATAAGAACCTTTCGTGACAGGTTCTGCACATAAGAAGACTTGTCATTAGATGAAATATACCCTTGTAGGCATTTTTACATATGAGATATCCCGGGACAAGAGCGATCATCATCAGCATGAGCAGCATGAGCATCATCGTAGTTCGTCCTTTAAAAAAACAAGGATGTTATGTACTCTTTTTAGGACCACTATGGACGGATTCTATATAGTATAAGAAATCATATGAGAAAAAGGGCTTGGAAGGAATAGGGAGAAATGAATGCATATCGTAAACCGCCCAAATAAATAACAAGAAGGAGTGATATGTTTAAGGCATCAACTCCATTCAAGTCAATCATTTCTGGATGAATTAATACCGCAAAATCTCGTTATATCAAAGTTAACTGAAAGAATGCTCAACTCCTTTTTCCCTTCCATTACTGATTATCCCCTTCATTTTATATGCTTGAAATATCTCAGCATGTTTTTTTGTGCACTCACAAAAACAACCCCTACTTATATAAATACAATTGTAGGGGAAAAATCACATTTTACATATTATTGTAAGTGTGGACGAGTTGAGAAAAAAAGTGTATAAGTAAAAGTTTGGACTGTTACAACATGAAACAGTTTTAGCATTGCAGGGATTAGGAATTTTTTAATTCTCTCTTTACCATTGATATTGTTTTATAGGGAGCTCAGTCATTAATCTAGAGTTACTTATACACACTGAGGTAAATCGTTATTCAATAGGGAGAAAATATGTGCATGTTGCATTTTTTCTTACTATTACACACACTTGACCTCATATAGACTTATGGAGGATATCATGTGTGTAAGGGGCAGCACGGCTGGCAAAATATCATGAGGAGGGGAGCTGGTTTTTGTAAGTTTGTAATAAATCTTGGAAATCCGATTGATCCATTGATATTATATAGGAGAGTATGTATATAGGAAGGTTTTTGTATGGAAATAAAGGTTGGATATGCAGAACATAATAAGGTATTGTTTAGAGCTAATAAGTTGAGCAAAGTATATTTTATTACTTTTCAAGTTCCAATTCCCGGCTAAATTACATTCCAATATATGTATAGCTACAAGCTCTATGGAGAAAAAAATTACACTAGGGAATAATATAGGGGATTCATCTCTCCTATAAAATACCAAATGAAGGGGCGATGGGTGAGCAAATTGACAATCATCAAAGTAGACAAATTCACGAAGGAGCATGGGAAATAAAACGTATACAATTTGTTTTCCATACTTTATAATTCCATGGAGAATATAAATTGCAAAGTAGTTTTGCTATTATTGAGCAATTTGCTCTTAGCTCTATTACAGCTTATAGATATTAGTGAAGGAATTTATTTTTTTGCTACTACTACGTGTACAGATGTAGTAAAGATACTAATTCCTTTGAGAGTCTTTGTTAAGTAGTAAATCCGCTTATAAAAATATTTTCCTGTCCTTATCCAAGGGATGACAGGGATTAAAAGTGCGGAGGAATTTCGCGAGAGAGAGAGAGACAGGGAATAATTTAATGAGAGAAAGACGCGAGAGTTATACAATGTGAGGAGATGATAAGTCGGTGCATTCACGAAGTACAGAGAGAGAGAGAGAGATAAACTTGTAATGAAATCCTCTCTCAATGTCTCTCTTCCTCTTTTCCGCCTTGTATGTTTATCATTATTATGTAATTTTACGTAGCCCTGTACTTAGTATTCCTTTAATATAATCTCAAGTTCCGAGGGATATTTTACACGCCTGGCGTACCATAGAATGTTGATTGAAGACTAACTTTCCTCTAAATCTTCTTATGGCTTAGGTCTTCCCATCATTTCGTATGCTATTTTATATTATCTGTATGAAAGCTCCATACTACTCTGAGTCATTTTGAAAAAGTCGATTAAATTTCAACCCTCACCCATTACTTACATAGATACTCGACAATCATTCCCCTTTCATTCCTCTCCCAATGTAATGTAATGCTACGGATGGAGAGGGATTTTGTATTAAATCAACTGGAGAAATTCTATGGGATTTTGGTATGGTGGGTTGGGAAAAAAGGAAGGAATTTTCTAAATATTTTTGTTTTCGGGCCCAATTTTGTTTTGGAAGAAAATGGGAATCAAAGAAGAACATAAAAGTAAGAAATGTTTTCATGCCGTAAAATTTTGAACCTGACTGTTGTGAGTTGAGTTGATTGTTGTTATGATGAGAGAGAAAAGAGTAAAACTGATAATTTCATGATTTTGAGCACCTTTAAAAGGAACCGGTGCTGTCAGGATGAGTATGATTTAGCCTACGTTCTCATCATATTTTTCCTAGGAAAATAAGATTTTTTTTTGTTGCATAAGAAACTGAGAGAAAAAATCAATCATAGTTTTTTATGGATTTGATGTGACAGTTCTACCATACAGAAGAGAGCTAAATAATGATTAAGGATGTGTGAGTGGGTCTCCTGAGGAATTGAGTGTAGTATATGAAAAGTGTGCGTAAATGTGTTCTACGAGTTTGAATGAAATTGCATAATGTTATGGTGGTTGTTATTGTTGATGAGACCGGGGAGGGAAAGTATGGGGGAAAAAAATCTATTGACAGGATAAACATAGGTTAGTTTTGGAAGACACTCTCTTATTGTAGGTGAAAAGGTAGGGATTTCCAATGTAAAAATCCAAAGTGATGGTAGAATCCATCAATGTTTTCTCTCCAACAAGATAACTACCTGTCTTCCTATTAGCCAAAATATAACTTTTTTTCTTATTCATAATAAATTGAAGGGAATTTTTATGGAAGAATTCATGTAAAAACTTGCTACTCAAGAATCTGTGAAAAAGCTTCGTATATGATTATGCAGGTGTGTATGTGTGTGTGTGTGTGTGTGTGTGTGTGTAAGTACATAGGCAGAATTTACGGAATCCTTTGCTATTGGAGATTTTCCCTCAAAGACCTCTATGTGTATGGAATAGGTTCCTCTTGTGTAAAGAGTTATGTTCCTTCATCATCACATCCTGGTTTATAAAATCGGTTAATCGTGAGATAGTTTTTAGGAAAAGATTTGCACGTCGTCGGGTTCTGAACCAGTAAAATTTGTTTGTTGGTGAGAGAAACGTGAGAATCTCTAGCCCTCCTAATCACCCCAGCTGACTAATAAATACACATATAACTATAAATATGCTCACATTTTTCTCGGCCCTACACCTCATAAAAACCACTCACTTATGTTAGAGAACATATATCTCAAGAGTCAAGAGGGTGAGGAGGGTGCGATTCGAAAAAAAAATACAAAAAATCACGCGAGGAATTCCTATGTACATGAAAGGAATTCCCTTTTTAAAAAAAATTTGCCATGAAAAAACAAGGTAGATATTTTTAGGGAATCCAGTAATATTCCAAGGAATAGCTTTCATTTGAGATCATCCTCACAAAAAATCTATCACCAAATAAATAATGAAATCTCACTGGAATTTTCATCTCCTCTAAAAAAAAAGTTACCACATAAAAACGTGAGATAGAAAAATTATTATTTTTCCCAATACTACTAATAATATGATGAATATAAAAAATCCCGCATTCCGCCAAGGCCAATGACTATAAAGGCTAATGTCAAAGCTGCCATTTATTTAATCCAGCCTGTACATACTAAACTCTCAGCATTTCGTAAAAGATAAAAACTATGGAGATGCGTACAAGACGCGGAGTCGCTTACGTAAAAGTAGAAAATGAATGTAAGCCCAAGCTTCACACTCGATCTTGTGAAGCTCCTCATCCCAAGGGACCATCATGAAAATTAGAACATGAAAATCTTATGGGTAGTGAATTATTATAGCTTGGCATGAGGATAACGTATGGATTTCCATACGTTCAAGATACATTGGTTTCACAATAGAACTCAGTAGTGCATCACATTGGGTGCAGAATAGAGATGAGATGAGATGGAAAGTAAAGGAGGTTTTCCGAAAGAAGACGAAGAAAAGAGCAACTGTTTTACACTTGGTTCAAGTCTCATGGTTTGAAAAATGTATATTTTTGCACTTACTTTCATCCTCCTATTTTTTCTGTCATAACGTGTTGAAAGGAATCAATGTGGAGTTGAGATTGAAATTTTTCACACTCGGTGCTTCCTTCTCTCTCTCTCTCTCTTCTATACACCCCCCTAACTTGTCTCTCATCAAAGTTTTTTCACGAACTCGGTGTGTTGGAACTTACTTGGAATTTCAAATTTCATGCACCGTTAGGGGTTTGTAAGAATACAAACTTTTCCACAATAATTTACACATAGGGAATCAGAGAGGAATAGGAGAGAGTGCTGGAAAATTATATAAGCTTTGAAAAGAGTGTGGTAAAAACACGTTAGTTA